>PVJH01009652.1:0-72422 GCA_004026705.1 Nesogale talazaci
ATGGGAAGCGAAGCTGGAGAAAACCGTTTTGTGTGTAAAGGGTACATCTATTAAGCATTGGCTTTAAGCAACCATTTTAAATATCTTGAGTTCTTTCATGTCTTCTGTTTTGAGACTTCAGGGTTATTTTTTTGCTAAAGAGGGGAGCAGTGTATTTGGGGAAGCAGTGTGGGGGCGGGGGAGGGTAATGCCTTCTCCTGCATAGTCCCATCCCCTTTTGAATTCTAACAAGGGACTCACAAAACATCCCATTCCCAAACACACATTTCCTTCTGAAAAAGAGTGTAAACATGTTTTATCTCCAACACACCTTGCAAACTCCTCGGAACAGCGCTTTAATTTCTCGAAGGGCTTTCAGAAGGGAAGACGGTCACCTCTTTAAAATCTAACAAGAATCTCTCAAAAACCAAAAGTAATCACTGTGAGCAAGCAGGCTTTGTCAGAGGGGCTCGGAAGCAACAGGGCTCAGGGATGTCGTCACAAAATGGCAGGAGAGGAGAAGCCTGGTGACCTCAGAAAGTAGTTAGTCCTGGATAAGACAACCTCTCCCGTAACCACTGACAGACTCTGAACCCGCATACAAGGTTGTTGCTAGGAGACGCAATCAACTAGACAGTGGATTGGTTTAAAAAATAATAAAAGTGTGTGGACAGAGAACGCTTGGATAGGCCACAAAGATCTGTGACAGGAGCGGCTTGCATGGCCCAGCAGAGGTCCCCAAGGCCAGGGTGTGGGCAGCGTGCCTCCTGGTTTCATTTCTGCCTGCCCCGCGGTTCTGGGCCCCATTGTGGGTGGTGCCCGGGTCAGACAAGATGTCCTGGTGCTACCTCCTCCTCTAGCACACCCTTCTTGCTTTGACTTGCAAAAGCCTCGCGACTCATACCTTGATGCATGGACTTGGAGTCCATACTGTGACATCATAACTGTTGGCCCAGTCTGGTGGTTCTAGACAGCCTCTCCACCCCACCTCCAAAGCTCTGCTCAGGTTCTCATTCTGGCAGTTTCTTCCCCATTGGCCTCTTCTCCTGTCATCTCGGAATGAGCAGCCGAGGCAATGCCAGGGCCAGCCGTCCCAACCTGTGCAACTTGTCCTTGAGAGAGATAATCTTTCTCTGCCTATCATTCTCCCAGTGCCTTGTTAGGGGAACAACAACAACAACAACACACACACACACACACACACACACACACAAAATCCTCCCTCACATGCGTTAGAAAGTCTACTATTTTGTCAAACAGAAATGAAAAATAAACCTAATCTGAGCTGTCACAGAATCATGAAATGCCTCTGGCAGTTCTATCAAAGTATGCAGACATGTATGGACTCTGAAGAAATGAAACTGCAGTTTATCAAGTGTGATTTATAAGCAACACTGATTTAGCTGGGAGATAACACTGCTGCCTAATCATTAGGAGTCAGACAACAGGCATGTGAACACATCAATTATGGGCCACTGCCAAAAGCCCTTGAGATCTTGGAGATTAACAGCCAATCCTCTGTTTTACAAGCACACATCAAAAAGAATATTAATAAGAGGAGGGGCAATGGGAAAGCTTGTCAGAGCAATTCAGCCACTAAAACAAGGCATTTTTTTTTTCCACTCCCCTCTCTGCTCTCTGTTGAATTGGCCCAAGAAAGAAGCTGGCATCAGCTACAAAGTGCAGCGCTGCCAAGTTCTTGGAAAATGTTTTTCACTAACATATGGGAACTCGTAAGGGTCTGCAAAGCTGCTATTTGGTGGATATAGAGAGGAGCACCTTCTCCTTGCCCCTTTTTTAACACTGGAGTGAGATAGATGGAAGCCACGACGGAATGCTTTTAAAAATAGCCTCGTGATGGAAACATACACACACTGCCTTTTTCCTATCACCTCCAAACCAGACTATCCTGAAAACCTCCCATCTCCCCATCTCTGACACTCTCCCAGTCATCCACCAACGTTGAATCAACTAAAAGAACTAGTAGCACTAACCTTCACATTCACGAGTTCTGATGTGATTCTGTTCCAGTGCATAACAAAAACTGCGTGGCCTCTAGCCTAACTCCTTAAACTCCTTCTTTCCAACAATCTCAGCAAAAGAGATAGAATAAGTCCCACTCATATTTCTGCAATTAAAATTAAAACATCCCTCACAACCCATCTATAGAAAGTTATTTGCAAACATGCTTGCCACAGGCACAGCATTCATTTCAGTGATATCAGTATTTAACATATGCACCAGTGAGGATTGCTATATTTTTATAAATGATAAGATTAAACCAAACAGCTGGCAACTAACCATGCACTGGGGTTCCAGCAGGCTCCCTAATATGTGAACATAAGCCACGCTACCAAATGCGGGGCCTGGGCTTCCCTGCTACTTAGAGTTTGGTTTGTATTCACATTTGTGAAATCCTCTGTATTTACCAAGTGTTTTCCTATTATTTCACTTGTTGTTCATCATTTCAAAATCAGCAGGGGGTGGTGGGAAAAGCATTAGGGGAGGGGAAAGACGCATGGGATTCTCCCAGCTTCTCAGTAGTTAAACTGTTTAGCCCCTAAGCAAGTCACTTAATTCAAGGGCTTGTTGACAAGCAATTGTTAAATCAAAGATACTTTACCTGGGGTTCAAAGACTGTCAAGTCTGAGAAAGCCTGTAATTATTGAAGCAAAGGTCTATGTGTTTGTACTTATGTACACTCCCCTCCCTGCCCCCTGGAGAGAGGGTCCCTAGGTGCTCAATTAAATGCTAACCTTAAAAAAAAAAAAAATCAGAGTTAAGAAACACTGACCTCCAGGGCAGGAGTGATGCCTCTTTTTCATTTTAACAAGCACTCAATATCCATTTGCTAAACTATTGACATTGCATTAATTCTAAACCTCAGTTCTTCACTTGTAAAATCAGAACCATTACACTGACCCAGATGACCTTCAGAGGGTATCCTAAAAATCAAACAGGATGTAGCTTTAAAAGACTTCACCTTCAAAACACCTCATTCACAGCCTTTGAGTCTGCTGCTGCTCATAGGACGTTGACAGGAAGGAAATCCATAGACTTGTCCAAGGTGGTGACCTCCACAGAAACAGCCTGTTGGCATCTTTCTTCCCCAAAACAGCTGCAAGTGAGTTTCAATCACTAATTCTCTGGCTAGCAACTGAGTGCTTTAACCACGATGCCCAAAGGTGTTACTCAGTTCAACAACTTAGGCAGCTAGAGGACAAGCAATTGGACTTTTGATATATTAGAAAGGAAATAGCCTTCTCCAAAAAACAATTTACCTGAGGAAGTTGGGGGTGTGAGGGACTCCTCTAAAAGCCCCTCCCAGAAGAATACTAACCACCAGTGGCTTTGTCGATGCCGTACAGAAGCTCACGAGAAAAGTCTTCTTATTCCCAGTCATCGTCATCTCTCAAGGAACCCTGTTACGCGTTGGGCTGCTAACCGCAGGTCAGCTCTTGGAAACTACCAACTCTCCTCCTTGGCAGGGAGACGGGGCTTTCCCCTCTTGTGAAGAACCCTCGTCTCAGAAACTCAGAGGGGAGCTTCTCCCCTGTCCCACAGGGTTGCTGTGAGTGGGTGTCGACGCAATCGCATTGAGTTTGGTTTGGAGTCTGGATCATCTTTCATGATCCTTCTGAATAAAACCAGTTTCTCTTTTCCACCTCCTTTCCAGAAAGCAAGTTTTCTTAATGTTCAGAAAGACATCATAATAGACTCTTGAGGAACCACAAATGAGCCGTGATTATATAGTCCCCCTATATTACAACTCTTTCAGCCGAAACAGGCTGCCGCACATAAAAAATGTATTGTTTCAATCCATTAAATAGTGGCAAGTACTTTTTGGTAAAAGTTTATTTTAATAACATGTTGAACTTAATGGTCACTTTCAAGGCTTGATATATTATTATATCAAGCCACTGCTCTTTTAACAAGCAGTGATTATCCATGACATGAGACTGTGAGCATTTATTAAACCCCAAAGTTTCAGAATGGGCTGTGCTCTAAGTCTTTATAGAAACGTTAGCAAAAGCTTAGAAAAATAAACCCAAAATCCTTGTGTGGGCTCCAGTGGACTGTGACCTTATAGGACAGCACCCAACTGCCCCACAGCCAGGTGTCTTTGCAAGGCTGTCGTCTGTATTGAAGTAGTTGCTGCTTTCAAACCTGTGACCTGCCCGTTAGCAGGTAAGCACTTCGCCAGTGTGCCACCAAGATTCCTGTCAGCAGAGAACGTGCACGCACGCACTAATAGCCACTGCCGCAGAGTCCATGCGAACTCACTCACGGCCTCGTGGCGATGCAAGGGGGCACGGTGGAACCGTGCTTTCCATTTCCAGGGTGCTGGGCAGAAAGCCTCCTCATTTTCCCACGGAGCAGTCACTAGTTCAAAGTGCTGACCTTGCAGTTGAGAGCCAAACACCTCACCCACTCTGCCTCCAGGGAGCCTTTCGGCAGAGATGGAGAAGTCAAATTCATTCCTCCAGTTTCTAAGATCTTCTTAGGAGCCAAATTCCAGGGCCTCACCCCTTGCCCCAAATTAAATAACTTTTAAGTTGAATTAACTTTACCAAGGTCACACCTAAACTCTAAATTATACAGTATACACCTCCTATTTAACCAACAAAAAAGACAAGGGAGACGTCTTCCATTTCAGCCCTGAGGATTTTGTGGGTAACAAAGAAATCACCAGACAAAAATTTTTTAAAATCCACCAGCAAAGAGGAAGCCACTGCACTGTGCCCTGCAGAGTGCAGAACACTTCTGGGTAAACCATCTTTATCTTTATTCTTTTTTTTTTTTTTAATTTTATTTTAGGCATCACTGCTTTCAGGTGGTGGGAGTAGGAGACCCAGCCTTTGCTCCGTGAAGCTGGAATTGAACCTCCATCCCAGTGGGCCGCAGTCCCGCGCACAACCACTACGCCACTGGGGCTCAACCTATTTTTATTCTTACGAATTAAGTCAACAGACATTCTCTATCAGACCTGGAAGAGCTGGCGCGACAAAACTTGGGTCCATATATAACAGTGTTTTTAAATTTTGTAAGAGATGCAATGGATATAAGAAAATTCCCAGCAAGGGTTTGACCTGTGATCTCTACAGGGAAGACAAAGATAGGGGCCCACGGGAGTCACGCTTGAGTCTCTGCTCTCTTTACCCAACTAAGAGAGAATCAATTCCAGTATATCTTTAACGAGAACTTCCTAGTAACCAGCCCGGAGCTAGGTGCCAGGAAGAGAAGATACTCAGTAAGGTGGGCTGCCACCGTTCAAGAGCTGTTAGAGAAAACGTGCAATCAAGAACGTTTAAAAAGAAAAAAAAAAGTGTCCAGGAAAACACAACAGCAAAACTCGTGAGAAACAAAATGCAGCGGGACGGCCACTGTTTTAAGGAGCATCGTGGTTATGAGTTGGGCTGCTAACCCAAAGGTCAGCTGTTCAAAACCACCAGTCACACCTGGGGAGCCTTCTACTCCCACAAGCTGCTAGTGCTCCAGAAACTCATGAGCAGGTCTACCCTGTCCTACAGGCTCCCTCTGAGTCAGCCTGGACTGGATGGCTGTGAGTTCAGGGAGTCTTTGGGCCATTGTTCCACTGGAAACCATTTTCATTTTCCTACCACACCTGGGTTCCGCCTTCCCTAGGTTCCAGCCTTCACTGGGTTACTGCAGAACTCTGGCAGAACTGGAAAGCCATTCAGTCAGCAGAATCCAAGAAGAAAACACATGCCAGGGACTGCAGCTCCACCCACCACCCACAAATCCCCGGGTCATCCAGGCGGTCAAAGCCGAAGTATCCCCCAGAACCCAAGCCCGCAGAGGTCAGGCGCTTCTCTCCCTGAACCGCCCATCGGACCCAGGCAAGAATCGACCTGAAGGTCCAGCAACATGGACCCATCGCCCCACCACAGGAAAGGATCTACCTGCAGACTGCCGACGGCCCCCATCTTCAGGACTGCTCGCCTAGGCTCTGCTGACTAAGAGCACCTGATAACAGAGGGGCAATTTTCTGAAACCCAGCTGGCCAAAAGAGATGACCTCCATAGATCAGACCGATGGCAGTAACGCTTACTTACAGCTGCGTGCGTTACACGCTCCCGTAACATTCCCTCCAGCCTCCTCGGCAATTATCTGCATGCTACTAAGCCAAAAATGGCCAACTAAGCAAAGCCGCGGCTCATCTTTACAACGGAAGCGGTTCATTTGTGCTCGGGCCCGTGGATCCAGGGAACACTAGTAAGGGGATTTACCTGGCTGTAAATATTCCTGGGGCTTGAGCAGCAAATCATCGGGCCTTCCTGCTCGACCTCCCATTTGACCAAGTCCACTAATTAACCACCTGTAAAACACTTAATGAAGCCCTATTTAAAGCAATGTCGGAGTGATTTTTCTATATACAAGAAGGGGGTGGGATGTAAATCCTCATAACCACTCCTAACAACTACCCTTTGTGAAGAAAATAAAGAAAAGAAAAAAAGGTCTGCAACTGAACTATGAGCTAAGGAGCCTCTGCTAGCACTAGGAATCAGAAGAGGGGTGGGCACCTGGGAAGGGTCCTTTAGGAAGGGGGAGAGAGAGAAGAGAAAGAACCAAAAATACTCTGCAGGAGATTCAGAGGCACCACTGGGGGTACTGGATCTAAATTATTGATTACCCAAATACAATCCCCTTAGCCAGTATAGTGACAGTAAATAACACTCTTTCCTTTAAAAACCATAAAGGTAGACAACTAGTATAAAGCAGTAAAAGCAGGGAGACATTTTTCAAATAATCTCTGGGTAAGAAAGGTCTTCCCCCAAAAAGAAAGGTCTTCCAAAACCTGACAAGATATTTAAGAGAGGTTTTTTTTAAAAAAAAATATGCCATAAACAGAACCACAAAGCAAACAAAGACGTGGGAGGGGGAAGTTGCAAAATACATTAGGCAGGGGCAGTTTAATTACTATGCCCTGAAACACTGAAACGTCAGGCGGAATCAGCCAGCAGCCTACTACAAAATAAGGCAAAGGTGATAAATGACCGCCATATGAGAAAATGAAGAGATACAAAGGCTTACAAATCTCAAATAATGGATTCATGTGATTCAATTAGCATACATGAGATTAGAATTCATACGATTAACTAAATTACAGAAACACAATCATTTCATGTCCCACTCTTGGCAGGAACGCCATCTCAAAACAAACAAGCTCCCTGCCATCAAGTAGATGCCGCCGCATAGCAGTCCTAGGAGCAGGGGGACACCCTCTCTCTGGTGGGGGGAAAACTGAATTCTGAAATACATGTTTGCAAAGATGATCACGGGAACAATTTTTATCTTAAAAAAAAAAAAAGAGGCTGAAAACAACCTACAAGCTATTCATAAGAAACCAGTGGCATTGTTGACTCAGAGAGGAACAGGACCGTGTGGAACAGATGCTACCCCAAAGCCACAGTTCTGCGGAAAGAGAAAGATCCAGAGCGGTTTCTTTAACATGCTGATGTGTAGAAGGAGCCGAGAACGATGACTATTGATGCCCGAACACAGGCGGACTAAGGACAGAGCACACAGCTAACCGTGGCCAACTCTGCGGAGCAGACTGGGGTCTAAAGGGAAGGTAACACTCATTTTCCATGAGTGCAGTTTAAACTGTTATACCTTCGTGTATGATTTTTTAATTTCTAAAGTCAATCACAAAGGTTTCTGCAAACGTCACTAGTTCCTCAGGGCGATCGCCTAGCTCTCACTGAACCCAGAAAGCAAACAAACAATCCATTGGGGTCTAAGAGCAAAAAAAGCAAAGGCAAGCATTTATATCCATATTATTATTTCACCCTTTTATAGCCCTGTTGTTTATGATCCTATTAGTACCTACGGATTATATCGACGCAATTGAACATGTGCATGTGGACATGCACTCACCTGAGTAGCTAAAAACACCTGGAAAATATGTGCTCTGGGGCAATCTCTTCCGAAGAAGGTACCATTTAATCCACCCTTGGGGGTGGGGGTGGGGCTGTGAATATTTATGATCTTGGAAATGAAATTAAGTTGATATTATACACACAAGAAAGCACCTCCCTTGCCCTCAACCAGTTCTCATAAACAAGAATGAAATCGAGAGACTCAAGGGTCGGGAGGCCATAAACTTAAAATACACTCAACACACTTGGGATCCTGAAGGTGAACCAGAGTGTGGCCCTCCCTCTGCTCAAAGCCCATCAGTACCTCCCTCTCTCTACCTTGTGCCTCTCAAGTTCCCTGAGAGGACCAGCCAGCTTCCTGGACCTCATCTCCTCCTCCCACTTGCCCCTCTGCCCCCTCCGCCTCAGCCCCTCTCGCTGCTGCTTGCGCCCCACTCCCGTCACCCCCCAGGGAGGCCACACAGTCTGTGGGCACTGGCTTCACCAGCTCTCTCCCCAGGGGCTCGAGTGGCTCTGGCTGCTTGCCCATCTCTTCTCAGGCGTCATCTTCTTTCTCGCTCCAATTTTCCCTGCCACCTCCCTTCCACTATTTCACTCCCCCCCCCATATTACCGCCCTAAATGGGAATAAAAACGCCCTAAGAACTGGATATTAGTTTGCTGACATTGTATCTCCTGGACCCAGGCGGTGCTAGGCATAGAGTAAGCACTCAAGAACTGCGTGAAAGAATGCATGAAAGCAAGAACGCTTTTCTCAGGTTTCCAGTAGTCCTACTGTCCGCGCACAACACACTCAGGTAACCAGGATGCGAGCTCTCAGTCTTCCTATCGGAGAAGGAGATAGTGAATGAATAAATACGTGAATATTAAACTGCTGTCTGTAACATGCTCTACCAAACAAAACATACAGTAGCAACATCCTCCTACACAAATGATAAAAAAAGGACTTCCTTCTTCTTTTCCATCCCAAAACTATTAAACCCCTCTGCTTCTGCACAACCCGCTGGCTTTGCTCCTGTTATAAATGGAAGTGTATGCCTGCTCTATGGGCTATAGCTGTACTCCACTAGCTACAACCCCTTTGCTTCTATGCCCAGTCCACAAACACATGTATACCTTCTCTCTCCCTCTATGGTAAGATCAGCTTCTCTCTCTCTCTCTCTCTCTCTCTCTCTCTCTCTCTCTCATCGTTCCCGTCAGCATACACACGCTATGAGTGCTCCCAACTTGGGCGGTGGAGGGAGACATTCAAACCTAGGTAGAACAGAGGACATAAGAAGAGATGAAGAGACTTCCTTACTACATGTTGCCCCTTGTAGAAAAAGAGTACAATTCTCCTCGTGTTCTTTCCCTCAAGGCTCACTCAAAATCCAAGTTACAGCAACCGGGTCTGACTCCAACCCCAGGCCTCCCCCAGGACCACTGTGCCTGGAGTCATCATCAACCCTGCTCTTTCCAAATTCAGCAGGCAATACCAAGTTCTTATTGCTACTGACGTCTCAGCAGCATCTGGTAGAGCGGATCACACGCAGCTCCTCCCAGCTAAAGTAAATTTGCTTAATTTCCAGAAACACACAGAGTATTCTAAGTGTTTTACATTCTTTCTCCCTCACTCGGTCTTAGTCTTTTTGTAACTACCCCCACTTACTAAGTGATCTCTGCCAGCCAGTTTGAAAGCCCAAATCGTTGTCTCCAGCCTCAGCCAACCATTGAACATCAGCCACTTAGCAGCTACAGAATATTCCAAAAACCAACAAAGTTTTGGATGATAGGAATGGGGACAGGCATATAGACATAGTTAAAGTGACCAGATTTTAAGCAGGACACCATTGACCAGGGGGAGGCGGGATGGGGTATGTGTGTGTTCTTGATTAAAAATTTGTTCTATATGGAGCAACAAAAAATGTTCAGAGAATACAGAAAATAGTATTGGAATATATTTATTTAATTTTAAAACACCACAGGATGCGGGACCAATTGTTACAAAGTGGGCTGTCTGATCACCTTAACATAGATAGATACAGGTTTATACCTACAAGGAAACTGGGGGGGAGGGAAGGAACTTCATGAGAAAATTCCATTATTTTCTTAATTCCATTTTCCAAAAGTTTTTTGAAAGTTCTTTCATATGTAACAACAGATAAGAGGTACCTAAACATACATGCAAATACCGTTATGTGTGGTAAGCTTATACACTCATGGAAGACACACTTCAGATAATCCTCAGCCCAAACCAAACACCTTCTGAGATTGATTCCCTAGGTTTAGGACCATTGTCTGAAGTTTCACTGAGACAACTCAATCAGTTGGCAGAATAGAGCTAACACAGACCCAACTTTTACATCCCAGTGAAGTGAACCATGTCCAAGTTCCAAAAATATTGCCAGCAGCCCTCAGCGAAAGAACTACTGATCAGTGTGTGTTTGTAGGAGCACAAGAATAAGAAGGTAACCAAATGCCGGGGAAGAAATAAGTCCACAAGGCTGATAGCCTACATGAGTCACGGCATCTTCTCTCCTAAGACCAGAACGAGATGGTGCCCAGATACCACATACACACCACTGGCAATTTGCTGGCATTTCCGACTTGGGTCACAATGGGTGGCCGCAGATAGAATGGGTGGGAGAAAAGTGCACAACAAAAACTCTTTTTGTTAAAGGCTAGAATAACTGTTAGCTGTTAAGGCCTGATGCTATTGCTCTTACACATTCATTAGACCTTGAACCAAAACTATCCCAAGATCACCTTTTACAGAAATAGAAGCATGGTACATGCGTACACACACACACACACACACACACACTGAGTATGACCTCTAAGATCAGTACTCTCCTAAGTAATCAGCTTTATGAAACTGAGAATGTCCACATTTACTCTAAAGCGAAGGTGAAAAGATAAGGGGGATGAGAATCGAGAGTTCTGCAAAGGAAACACCCAAAGCACACAGAGAATGGTGACTCATTATCAAAGGAGTCAAATGTCACTAATGTCACAACAATTTGTGTGGATGGAAACTGTCAAGTGGGAAAAACCTAGCGAACCATGTAGACTTCACCAGAAACAGTCGTTTTTCCTTTTCCATCTATCAGAACTCTTGATTTCACCCACCCCCAGAATTTTAGGTGGGAGTCTTCACGCTTGTTCCCTCGTAGCCTCTTATGCCAGCCTTGTCCCCTCTGCCCAGTGCAGGGTGGCCACTTGTCCCCGCTTCCATGACTACCAAACAGCCCATGGTTTCTCCTTAGGGCTTCTGTCACTGTCTTGTAACTAATCTCCCCCCTTTTTTCTCTCCTCATAGTCAGCTCTACACAGAACAGTCAAGAAAGGGCAAGTTCCTACCAACAAAGCAAATTACATACTGGCTCAAAACCCTCTAAACATTCTTCATCATATTCCAACTCAAATCCAAGCTCCTTTACCATGAGCTCGCCAGGTCCTGTACGACCTGGCTTGTGCTCAACTCTCAATGCAACCCGGACATGGTCTGCCCAGAACACATTCCATGTGTGTTATCGGATAGATTTAACATGCGCAGTCAGCCAAGAAACAGGCTGAAAAGCATGTGCAGGGGGCAAAATGCAAACGTCCAATCAATTGGAGAGTCTGGGCATAGGTTCCGTTCTCAATTCTGTTTCAGTTGCTGAATCTGCTTTTTCTCCCCTGTCTCAAGTTCACACTGAATACAGCTCTCCAACTTGTGATGGAGCTTCCACACTATGGCTACGTCAGACCCAGCTGCAACCTCCGGCTGTACACTCTGTTCTAAGCATCAAAAGTCTTATAGAAATATCAACCGAAAATATTCTCAACAAGTAAGTACACCTGAACTTCTTCTCTATTGTGACTTAAGACATGCCAAAAGTTCCAGCTGGAAGAATGCACAAGAGTGTGCTCAGTCACCCCCCCTCCCTTTCCTTGCCCTAGCTCAAGCTTCAGAAGAAGTATAGTACCACGACAGCTCAATAGCACAATGGGGGGGGGGGGGGACGGGCTCAGACCCAGGATGGATGGAGAGCAGTTTCGAAATACACTGGCGAGTATCATCCCTTATCTTTCTGACTGGTGCAAATGGGATGCCAGTAGCCTTGACCTTGAACAGCTGCCCACACTGCATCTTTTTTTTTTCCCCAGCTATGCATGTTTCTCCCATTTTCCAAATCCATCTTAATGGGGATGCAAACCAAACCAAACTCACTGTCATTGAGTCGAGTGGACTCAGTCACCCTACTGGGGAGTCTAGTACCACTCTTTACCAGAGTGGAAAGCTTTATCTGAATCCCACAGAGCGCCTGGTAGTTTTGAACTGCTAACTTGTCAGTTATCACAGCAACCACTATGCCATCAAGGCTTGAACTCTAAAGAAAAATACAATTTACATGGAAATGGACACACACACACACACACACACACACACACACGACATCGAGTCAAATCTGAGAACGGCTTTCCTAGGGTTTTCAGTAGATATGTGAGTTCAGAAACAGATTGTCAGAACTTTCTCAAGTCCTCCCCGATGGTATTCAAATAACTGTCAGATAGGAACTAGAAAATCCAAAGGTCAAGTGAAGGAAAAAGACCCAGGGCAGGAAGTGTTGGGAGTGGCAGGATATCTGGAAGGGTGATCTCAGCAGCCTGGGACAATCTAATCTTAAACCTGCACACATCAGGCCCCTAGACTGATCCCAAACTGGAAGTTATCAAATGCAATGCTCTTCTTACTGACCTTTGCAAACGTACTTCCTTTTCCTTGTCTGTGTCCAGGCAAGACTCAGCAGAGGAGGAAGCGTAAACATGTTTATGATGGGAGTTGAGAAACAAGGTCAGTCCCTGCACTGATCCATTCATAACCCAGGCAGACAAGCCACCCCCTCGACACACTTCATTCAGTAGCAACTTGCGAGGTGCTTTGCTGTCCTTTCCAAATAAGCTCTGCTCTCTGCTGGGCGTTGTGAGGCCCACGAGTCCCCTCTTTGGTGCAAAAGGCTAAGAGCCCCTGGACACACAGAGCCAACACAACACTACCAGCTTTGTAGTGAGTCGCCACACACTCACGTTTTTTCACCCAGAGATACCTATGAACACATCTATGCATATTGTGGCTGTTCGGTGCCAACAAGTGGATTCCAACACAAAGCAACCCCTAAACTCAGAGCAGACCACCCCGCCCGGCTCCATCCTCATCAACATGGCTAGGCTTGAACCCCTAACCGCAGCCACTATGGGGATCCACCTTGTTGAGGGAGGGCCTTCCTCTTTCCCACTGACCCTCCACTTTACCCAATGCGATGTCTTTTTCTCCAGCAACTGGTTTGAGTGAGACAAGGTCTCCACACACAAGCAGAAATATATAAAAATTGTACGGGTCAAGTATGACCTTATCAATTCTTAGGCTCTCATCTCACTTCTTAATGTTGTTCTTAAATTGTTGCCAAGGTTCACTGTGAAATCAGGAAGACACAGAGCCTGTACACAAGCCTCATCCCTGACATGTCACCTGCAGCATCGAGTGTCTAAAGAAAGACATGTCTACAGAAGGGTCTTAAGGATTAGGCAGATTTCCTGTTCCATTTTCATCTAGAAAAACCTGTAAGCGCAGTCAGCTGCAAGAATGCTTTCCCTCCAACACCGGCTTCACAAATAGCCAGAAAGGACGGCTGCCTCCCCTCCTCACCACACACTGCCCTGCAGTGTAGGGAACACAGCTCTGTTTCCAAGGCCTTTAAATGTCACCTCACAGCAGGGCAGTGGCACCATCTGAAAGCCACCTCTAAGGTCATGAAACGGGTTGCTAAGCAGAGTGCAGAGCTCTTGATAAATGGAGCAAAATTAGGCGCTAACACAGATAGAACATATCAGAAGGTAAAGAAAGCAATTTTTTAAAGGACCTTCACCCACGGGATCAAAGCAAAGATCACTTCTGCTTAGGAAAGTATGGCCTTTTTGTTTATCTCGTTCTTCCATGCTAGAGACAATAATAGGCTCACAGGCCTACGCTAACTCCGCCTCAGGAAGGTCTTCCTCTTGCCCTCCATGACACAGGTTTGCTCTGATCTGAAAAATCTCCCTCCCAACATGCCCAGGCTCTGGGGCTTATCTTCCTCACAATGCAGGGCAAATCTCCAGAGCATCTCTTTAAAAGTGCCGAGGGACTCAAAAAGCAGACACGAAAGCTATTGATAGGTGGCAAGTATAATATATATTTTCATTTATCTCATTATCTTCTTTATTATGAAATGTCTTTACATAAAAGTCTTTGGGCATATTTCCACCCATGTGAAAACAACATAGCCTAGCCACACATATCGCTGATTTTCTTACAGGCCACCCCGCTTGAAAGATACGAAAACAGACCAGCTGCGATAGTTAGATTTTGGTGTCAACTTGGCTGGGTCAGGATTCTCAGTGGTTTGGAAGTGAAGGCCTAGTGATTTTCCATGTTGGAATCTACCTCAAGGCAATAAACTCTGTAACATGATCTACCGTGAGCAGCCAAGCAATTATCAGATTAGGGTGCAATCCCCTTATTCAAGTCACAGCCCAGATTCAATTGACAGGAAGTTTCCTTTGGGCTGTGACCTCCTGCCTGTATATGTAGATGCTTGATGGCTTTTATGCCAGGCCTAAGTCTTATGTCTGGCTCATTGACCTCTGCTGCTCGGGGCTTGTGCCAACTGCCTACCATATTGCCTCCCAATCCCAGTCATCAATAGCCTGCCACTTGACCTGTTCAGTTCGGCTTCATTTGTCTCTCCGATCATAAGCCTGACCTACTGACCTAAGATGCACCCAACAGCCACTAGCCTGTGTTGACAGGACTTACCTGCTCTGTCACTGTTTGAGCCATTTTCTTCATGTAAATGTCTCTATTGGTGTGTGTGTAAGTGTATATATATGGTGCCTGTGCCAATGATTTTGCTTCTCTAGGAAACCCAGTATAACACGATACCCTATCAAATGTCCAGCAGCCTCATCCTCTCCTGTCCTTCCACTTCTTAGCTGTTACTTCAGTCTTCCCTGGACTACTCCTTTCTTCATAATCTCAGATAATAACACAAATAAAGGATACTATAAGCCAGCCCTGTTTGCCCATAAACAAAAAAGCATTAAAGGAATGATGCTTTACCAACCCAAGATTTAGAGTACACAATATCCCCAATAAAAAATGGAGCCCACTTCTCTCTCTTATGCTCTGATCCACATAAGAAGCAGAAGGAAAATGAGTTTCTGGACGCCCATTTAGATTGTTGTACATGTTCCAGCATTACCATCCAACCAAGGAAAGGGCTGTGAAGAACAAACGGATATGCTGCAAAGAAGGCTCATCCTTAGGTAGCACAAGTCACCATCTAATGGTCTGCACACATGTGCCCTATCTCATGGCACATGAGAAAAGTCATATGGCCCAAGCCACAGAAAGCACCATCACCAGGCAACACCTGACATCAACATCCTGGGCAAACCGCTCTTTCCACTAATGTGTAGTGAGGGAACTGCCAAGGTTGCTTAGCCAACACTTGCCAGTTACAGAAAAGGTGCACCTTGGTACACCCAAGATACATTGATTCCAAGGCCAGGAAAGGCCAGATATACACAAACTAGAAAACACTTGGGAACCAAACATTGCCATTATCTTCACGCAAGTAGCAAGTTTGTTTTTAAGTTATTTTAAGCCAAACAACACAATTGCACATTCAGTTTTCCTGTACATACTCTACAAGTTAATGCACTTGTGCCTTATGTACATGGGTGGGTTTTAGGTGGAGAAATAGGGTACTAAACCATTAAGCAGTTAAAATCTCTTCTATGTCCTAGTTCCATTCATGCAGACTCTCACGATAAATTGAGCTTTTCCTTGACTATAGTTGTGTATGTGTGTTTAGGTATCTACGTCTATTGGTGTTTATAAATACATAATGTACATATATGCTATATTTAGGGACTTATGGTTACGTTTCATTCTTTTTTGTTGTGCAGTTGTTGTCTCCCTCCCTCCCCCAAAGGGTGCTTTGAAATCGTTCCAGTTTTTACAATTAAACCTAACCATCTGGACAAAAATCTTCACATTCACTAAATTAGTCACAGATTTTGTGGGTAAGCTGAGAAAGTAAACGCTCTGCTCAGTGCTAGGATTTAAACCACATCTACCACAGCAAAACACTCTCTTTCCAATAATCTCTCCAATTATGCACGCACATTCCGGCTCAAATCACATGGAGGCAACTATACCTCACTGCACAGAATACTTTTACTGTTAGCATTTTACTGTTCTTTCGATTCTGTACAATGGTCCAGCACGGCCAAAGTGAAATCTTTATTTTAAAAAACCTTTCAAACTTCAGTATTTATTTTACTAACAAAAGAGAACAGTGCCCATGTTCCCGCCACCAGTGACTTCCTGTGAGTCAGAAGGGACTGAAATGGCCACCACCAGTGGCGGAGGGGGAGGGGCGGGAGGGGGGACGCTGCCGGCCAGGCCAAGTTCCGAGGGGATCTGAAGAGACCTCTGCATAGATGTGATGAAATGGTAAAAACGTCATTTAAATACGCACTGGGTGCACTTGCTTTATTTTGCAAGCACTGGAGGATTTGAACCTCTTCAGACTGCAATGTAAGTGTCAGAAAAGGAAAATTCAACATGCTAAGGATTCAACAGACTTAAGGGAGCTGAAATGCAACTAGGGCAAGTGCTTTACTGCTGTCATCCCATCACTGGTAAATAACCGTAGATATTACAGAACCCCCATCCATCGAGCACTGGACAGGATTATCTCCTGCAAGCAGCTCTGCAGCTGGAGTAACTCCAGGTAAATGGGAAACACTGGTTTCTACAAGGAAATAATGTGCATGAATTTATAGCAGGCTTACGGATTCATATGCTAGCCTTTCAAAGGCGACTTTGACTAAGCCTTTAATATGAGCTAAGATCGAAAAGTATTAGACTTTGGTGTAAGCAGGTTTATAAAAATCATTTTCCTGGAGTCTTAGGAAGGCGAACATTCTTCCGTTCACATTTTGCATGAGCTAAAAAAGATCCACTTAGCTGGAGTATAAAAGAGTAGGTGAGGGAGGAGGAGTGAGGGACAAAAGGAGCCCTTCCATGTCAATATGAAATTGTGAGCTTCAGGAAGCTCAGCACTCGACGCTACATATGTTCACGGGAACTACATAAATGACACGTTTAGGTAGTGCATGTTTAAAACCCTCCCCAGTGTTCCCATCTTAGAGGCATTGAGGATTGGTGAAAGGCTTTCGTTCCAGAAAGGATTAAAATTATAAAGAGGCTACAAGTTTGTAAAGCCTCTAGCTGTTATAAATATTAACATGAGCAAGGGCTTTTATCTTTGCACGTAATTTTTAGTTTGCTAAGTAAACCTAGGCTGAGCATATTAACATTCACACAACACCCAAAGAAATCAAATTGAGGTGAGCATTACAGCATTTGTTTTACATATTTGGTAAATCACTGCATGCTTTAAAAAAATATTTTAATGCAGCCTTTAAAACATATTAACACAAATTTAATGTACTTAGTGACTAGGACGGTGTTAAGTTCTATGCAACTTAAAATGTGAAATTTTTTTTAATGATGCGGATGCTCTTAGAAAGGAAATAAGTTCTCCTTCCTTCACTAGCAGAAATATTAATAGAAAAAGCATAAGAAACGAACAATGGCATATTTTAAACATTACTGCTACTGGCACAGCAGAAAACACTTATGTCTAACATTTTACACCCTCTTAGCTTCTTATTCTATAATCCTGTTGCTCACCACTCCATGAAAAAAAACAGACCTGTAAAATGAAGATACCAGCAGCTATGGCTTGGGCTCAAAAATCTTACCATTTCGAAAGGTTACGCTACTAAAACAATAGTACTAGAACTTACGGTGGGGCGGGGAGTGGGGGTTGTGGGGAAGAGTGTCTAGGGGTGGCAAAGCAAAATCACTTTGTGCTAATGAGTATGTTAAAAACTTCAACCCAGGGGCTGAGCCCCGGTGGCGTAGTGGTTGTGCACGGGACTGCGGCCCACTGGGTTGGAGGTTCAATTCCGGCTCCACGGAGCAAAGGCTGGGCCTCCTACTCCCACCACCTGAGGGCAGTGATGCCTAAAAAAGAAACTTCAACCCAAACAACCAGATAAGCACTGAGTTGTAAACACCCATTTTAATGTTACAGGAGAAATGGCCTTTTCCTGGCCAAAAAACAATTACAAAGATATCTAAAAAGAACATGTCCAAGCACCCTCAGACATCAGGAAGGGCAACAGTTTAGCCACAAAAGAGCAGTTGGTGATAGAGGGTTTACTCCCCAAGCAGATAAATGTAAAAATGAACACATGGAATGATACTTCTAGAAAACAACACCCTCTCTTAAGCCTGGGTATTCATAAGAGGCCAAACTATTAACTACCATGGACACATACGTCATCATTATGATTTCTAGTCTTCTGTTAAATTTCACATAGTCCTTCCAAAGGGACCTTTAAAAGAAAAACAGAAAGATCTTGAAAGCCCTAAAACCTGCTGTGCCACTTTGTTGGCCCAAAGCACCCAAACCAAAGGCACAGCTACCCAACGCTACACGCACAAGCCTCTGTGGCCCTGCATCCATCTCATGCGCACAGAGCTGCAGCACTCAGAGTCAACTCCAACTCACATTCACCCTATCGAGTGTCCTCTTTGGGTGTAGGAGACTGTAAATGTTCACAAAGCAGAAAGTCTCATTTTTCTCCCAAGGAGCCAGGGGGTAGGTTTGAGCAGCCAACCTTGTTGCAACCTTGGTACACAATTCTGAACTCACAGCACTTGGTAGAGTTCCTTTTTGGTTGGGCAGGCGCGCCCAATTCAGTAACATGGCCACTGATCAAACCAAAGTCACTTCCATCCAGGCAATTCCAATTCACAGGACCCCTGCCCAACAGCGTGGAACTGTTGCCTAGGGTTTTCTAAGGCCGTAAGTCTTTACAGAAGTACACTGCCTCACCTTCCTCTTGCTGTCTAGCTGGTGGATTCAAACTGCCAGTTCATGGAGTTGCTCCTCACTTAGCGACTATCTCGCTACGTATACAACACTAATAAATCTACTCTCTAAATATTTTACATAGCAATGTACAAGAGCACAACAAACACTGTCTGGTAGTAATAATCTCCAAGGTGTGAGAGAAGCCCAGCACTGGCTGTCGTGGTTAAGGTTCTATATCTATTTAACTGGATGGGATTCTCAGTGGTTTGGCAGTCCTCTGGCAGTCTTCTATGATCATGATCATGTAATTGGGAAGTTTTACACAAGAAGGTTACCCCTCTCCCCCCAAAAATGGGGGAAAAGTTCCTATGGGCAGGGTTTTTGTAGTATGCATTTTTCCCCTCCAGGGGAGCATCGAGCAACTAATTCTGAATAAGTGCACTCAGTGGCATTACCTGGGAAGGTTCTCAGGTCACAGTGAGTTTTTTCACAAAAGCAGTTTTGTTTGAACCTTGTTTTTTGTGATGGCCGAGAACAGCACAGGGCTGTGAAATTTTGTTTTCTGCTCGGAAAAAAATGTTACAGAAACTGTTGTGATATTGAACACAGCTTACAGGAGTGGTTTTCAACCTTCCCAATGCCAAGACCCTTTAATAGTTCCTCATGTTGTGGTAAACTGCCCCCCCACCACAAAATTATTTTCATTGCTGGCTCATAACTGTAATTTTGCTACTGTTATAAATTGGGCAACCCCCGTAAAAGGGTTGTTCAACACCCCCCCCCCCAAAGCGGTCGCGACCCATGGGTTGAGAACCACTGGCTTACAAGGACAGCACTGTGGGAAAAACTCAAAGATACCGGTGGCTTTCTCATTTCAAAATAAGGTGAAATGTCAACTGATGACAAACCTCGTGCTGGGTATCTGTCAATTTCCCAAACAAATGCATTTGGAGTTCATTACACCTGGTCAGACTATTAATCACACTTTCTATGTAGAGGTTATGAAAAGATTGCATAACAGTGTGAGACAAAAAAGGCCTGATTTGTTGCAGACAGAGGACTGGTTTTGCCACCTCGACTATGTACAACCTGCTCATACAGCCCGGAAAAAAACATATTTTTCTTGCCCCATGTACCTTACTCAACTGATCTCCACATGACTTTGTTTCCACAAATGAAGAGGAATGTAAAAGGACAGTGGTTAGCAGTAATTTAATGACATAGATGAGGTGAAGAAAAAAACAAGGGAGGTATTGTCAGTCATCCAAACAAATGAGTTTGAAAAATGTTTCATGAATGGAATCTCAGTTTGACAAAAGTATGAAGTGGAATGGAGAGTGCTTTGAAGGTGAGATAGTTGTTTTGTTAAAAAAAAAAAAAAAGGAAAAAAATCGGTTTTTTTAAGGTTATCCCCTGATGTGATGATGCAGCTGTCCTCATCCTCTGTTTTGAAATAACAACAAGATCTTTGAAACCAACCATGCTGGTGAGTAAGGGGAAGGGTCATGAAATACAGGGGAACATCGGTGTTGCTGTTACCTGCTACCAGTACCAGAAAGTTGAGTTCAGGGCAGAGTGATCCCATGGGTTAAAGAGTCAAACCGCTCCACAGGCCTTTCTAAACTACAATCTTTCTAGAAGGTGCAAGGACTCTGCTGCTGAACCCAGTTGAAAAGTCAATCGTTTGACTCCACTAGCAGCTCTGTGGAAGAAAAGGCCACACAACAACAAGCTTTACATGAGCAGATTCGTTAGGCTCATTATCCATCCAAAGTACCGTCGGAGGTCCCGAACTACCAGCCTCTCTGTTAGCAGACGAGGGCGGAGGTCTATGGTACCTGGGCTCTTAGAATACACACATCCAAAGCCACTGCTCTTCCATGGACACCAACTCAGAGTCCACATTATTCTGGAGACTGTGGTCCATCTCAACAAAAGCACTCTGCACCCCACTTTCCACAACCCTTTTGGTGGCAGCGGTTGCTGTTCTTCCTCTTCTGCTCGCCATCTTCTCACACGATCACATTTCCCTCCTCGATTCAACAAGCAAGACAATTAAGGAGCAGCAGCCTTCTCCCCGCTCTCAGGGAGAAGAAACTGCAGTTTCAGCTTCCTGACCAAGGAAAAGAGAAGTAGGCACCGATGGTGCCCCTCTGTACGCTCAGGACCTGAAGTGGTTGTTTGGGATCCCTCTGCCTCACCCCACCTCTACTTCATGAGTTAAAAACACATTTATCCCAGAGTGTTCTCACCATGAAACAACACTACATTCTTCTTTTGCTTCCTTCATGGAAAGTCCAAAAAAATTTAAGAACAGCTGAGCATGTTCACAAAACAAAAACCTGCCTGGCATTCCATGGCTGTACTTAGGGCCTCATTCTTTCACCTCTTGGTCCATAGGATGTGGTGACCGAATACGTCGTAATCTGTAAACAAATGGTTTTGCTCTACAATTAAACCATTCATTCTTTTTTCTTTCATTCTTTTCTTTTCTTTTTTTTTTTTTTAACTGCTTGGCAGCTGCCCAACCCAAAGACTTTTAGTTTCTTCCATTATTTAAGCTCCCAATGGTTAAAAGGCAATAAGCTCATTTGGAGTTTATAAAACTATGCACCATCAACAAAAGCATGTAATGCTTCCAAGATGCAGTGGCTTCTACGTGCACAATGGGGAGCTGTGTGCAGTCTCCCCCAAAACAAAAATGTTCAGCCCCAATTAAGCACCCTGGGGGCCTTCAAAGCAGCTATGCTAAGTTGCAAATACAGCAAGATCCACTTGAACTCCAACAGTCTGTGTGCTTTTCCTCCAAGGTAGGGGGAAAAGCCAGGGCTGACTGACCTCATTAAAGGATAATTAGTGAACCCCAGGACTTGAGGGGCTACCACAATCATGTCTATTGTGAGCAATTCACTATGAGGCCAATTCCTTTATTTTTATTATTTTTTTAACCCAGGAACTCTCTGCAATCTGTAAGGCCCACATTCAAAAAATTTTTAAGTTTCAATTCAGCCTTTTTTCTCTCTACTACCAATCATTGAATGAGAAGAAAGGAAACAACCCCAAAAGGACTGTAAGGGCTTTGTGGAAGCTGGGCGTTATGAAAAACAAGTTTTTAAAGATTCTGTGTGGAGGAAATGCTCGGCAGCTCAAGGTTCCAGTTTGAAAAAAGCACGTTAAAAAAAAGTTTATAAATTGATCATTACAGTCTTTATGATTATTTGTGACAATGATATTGGAGAAGGGGGAGTTGGTGCACCTATTTACATGAGAAGGTGTTATTTAGAAACTAATGCGGAGTAATGAGATCAAGGAAACCACTTTACCATCAATAAAACTCTTCACACCTCTTTAAAACCCATTATTATTGTTGATATCAATCTGCCAAGATGCTGACAGAACGATACTATAAAATGCACCAGTAAATATGTAAATATACTTTAACTTAAAGAGTACCCCACTCCCACATATAGTAAACCTAAAAACCCACTGTCCTAGCAGGCAAGTAATAAATGTAATCTTAACTTGACCTCTTCAGCAACCAATATTTAAACAATGCTAATAATGACATGTAATCAGATGGAGCAAGAGCTTCATATATTACCAATGAAAAAAATGAAAATAAGAATTTGGGGTAATTACTTCTCAAAAAATGGAAGCATCCCAAATCCCTAGTGGAAGCACATTTCCATCACCATGGATTGCGTGGGGTTAGGAGAGGTACTTAAGTCCCAGGGCAATGCAAATGGTGACCTGCTGGATGACTAACCAGAAGGCTAGTTAGTGGCTCAAACCTACCCACAGGTGCCTCCTTAGGAAGGCCGGAGTTGGGCTTCTGAAAGGTCGGAATCCTGAAAACCGTGCATCAACCACTACACACGCAAGTCCATGGATCAACCGCTGCACACACAAGTCCATGGATCTACCACATGTCGGAACCCACACCCAGGAATTGGGTTAGTCGCAAAAACCCACGGCACCACAGCTCTGTGAGGGTGTGCTGTGAGGATCCATACTCGAACTTGCGGCTTACACATTCTTTCACACTGCCCCTATGTTTGTCAAGGCCTTTAATCACCCGGTTATTTTATTTGCATCTACAGCTCTTACATATCAAATGAAAAACTTTAAGTGTGGAGCAAATGTCTCTGCGTTTGGGCCAACAGACTTCAGCTATATTTAGAACAAAATGCGTGCCTGTTTGTGTTCCATTAAAACTGCACAAAGACCCCCTCCGTTAAACGCGGCCAAACATCCGTGTTTTGTTTATTCTAGAAATACTACAAAATCTATTTGCATAACTTAAACATATGCAATACATTCTGAAAAATCTTGAAGAAATAAAAAGGTTTACCAAGAAAGGAACTCCCCCCATCACAGCTTTTGTTTCCTTAGCGCTCCCCCATGCTGCCCGCCCCCACCCCCCCCCCCCCCCCCCGCTGGATTTTGTTTTTTGAAACCATGCCGGATCTACGAAGCTTTGAGGGAAAATGTAAACCCTGGAAGTCATTCCAAACAGTTGGAAACTCTTCCTCTTCAAGTAAATCCAAGGGGCTCAAAAAAAAATAAATATTCAAGAGCATTAATTTGTTTCTAGATGTGTGCGTGCAAGTAAAACAGCAGTCATAATGTGGAAATTTCAGTCACATTTTGCAACTAATTGGAAGCAGATTAGAATTCCGCCTCGGGGGAACGTTGTCAAACGAGAAGCCGGAGCGAATGAAGAAAGAGGTGAAGGCGTCGGGAAGAGCTGACAGATTTACAGCGCTCGGGGCCATAAACGGGTCCGGGGCAGGAAGCAGGGCGCGCCCCCCGGCCGTGCGCGCCCCCGACAGCCGCCCGGGAGCGAGCGCGCGCTCAGACGGCAGCGGCCACGCCCCCGGCCGGCAGCGGGGCCCTCCGCGGCGCCCGCGGGGAACAGGGGCAGCCGGCTGGCTGGAGGAGCCGGGTGCGGCTGCCACGGCGTGACGCCGGGAGGACACCGCCGTCGAGGGCGAGACGGGCTTCCCGGCCTCGACGCTGGGGGAGGGCAGGGGAAGCAGCGGATTGGAGAGGAGAACGCCGCCCCGGGGTACTGGCAACAGCTGCCGGCTCTCTCCGGCAGGGTCTGGCGTCTGCTGCGGCACCAAGGGGCAGGCTGGTGGCCGACTGGGGCAAAGAAGGTAAAGGTCGACAACCGGCCAGACGGCGTCTGATGCGGAAAGGCTCCATTGCTCCGACTGAAGAAGCCTGCCTTTCCCTCTGGGGAGCCGACGCAAGCAGGGCAACTCGCCTCAGACGCCACCTCGAGAGCGGCTTCCAGCCACGTCAGGGGCGGTGCAGTGCTTCGCATCCGGTTATTGGCGGCGTGGAACAGCCGCGTGGGTGTTAGCCGCGTGCTTGGGGCGGCCTCCGTCTACCAAAGCGGTCACTCACCTCACCTTTCTCAGGTCTTCGCACCGAGGGCCTATTTCCTGCACAGTTCCCATCACCGGGCTGCTGGGGGCCAGACGGCCGGGCCTTTCACCCCTCCCCAGTGTTGCCTTCCAAGCTGCCTCAACAGGCCAACTTCTATTTGTGGTGCCTATTTTCCCCTTCACTTGAAAGATTTGGTTCTCGTTTCATTTCCATCACAAAAGATCTGCCATGGATATAAAACGCAGGAACGCATAACTCAAGTGCTGCCTCGATAGTCGTAAGCCTATAATAGAGCACAGATTTGATAGCATTACCCATGTACTGTGGTGTACCACACACAAATAAACAGTTCTCCACGAAGAATGAAAAAACCCAAGGCTCCAAGCCTTCCAATTCAAACATTAGTGTTGCTTTGAACATGAGCCATCCATAAAAATCAGCCAGAGAGGTGACAGGAAATCCAAACCCAATCTGGTCTGGCCATTGCACACTTTACCCCCACCTCCACCAAAAAAAAAAAAAAAAGAAGAGTTGGGTTGGAAGACGCTTTCCAACTCATCCTGAAGATGTATGAGGTGAAAATGGGTAAACTTGCTTCAGTGGAGAAGAAACCAATGGTGCTTTAATCCTAACAAATCATGAAGGGGAGAACAACCGAAAGAGGAAAGGTGAAGTACAGCCTTCCACTCCAGGGAAAGCTTGCTGACCCAACCAGGAAAAACTTAAGACATGTCCTGAAAAATGGATAGAATCTTGGTGTACTTTTTTCTAATTCAGGTCTTTCATGAAGGGTGGAGCACCCCCAAAACCTTCTGCTCCAGGGAAGGCGTTCTGATCTAACTAGGAACAACTCAGACACAACCTTTGAACCTTCCGTGAAAGACAAAAAGTTGTACCCAAAGGGCCAGATGTGCTTTCCTCAAAAACCAAACCCAGAGTTTGCTTTAATCAAAAGGAGTTTAGGAAAGTGTGACCAATTGGAACTTTGTCTAGTGTTGCTAATTGAAGCATATAAAAGAGTCTTTCTTAAGACATACTACAAACACTTTTTTTTTTTTAATTCACTGCCACATGACAAAAACCAGAATCAAGTTGACTGGTAGAAGATCAGTACAACCAAAGACCAAGCTATTATTTCAAACTGTCAAGGGAAGGCAGTAAAATTGCTACCAGGTCTCCTTAAGTTACCCTTCAATAAAAAAGGAGCCATCAGGGAAATAAGAGGAAAAGAAAACACATCAAAACCTTAAAAAGTTCCTTTAAGTAAAATTATACATCTGTGGCACCATGCCATCTGCTCTCCAGTTAACATAATAAGCCAATTCCTCAGCTTCAATATCTGCTTTCTAAAATCATTATGTACAACACAAAATGTGATCAATATATTTTTATTTGCTCTTTTAAACTGTAAAAGCTGCGTTCATATGGCATATTGGAATACGCCTAAATGTCCCTGTAGGCACATTTTCTGTAAGTTGCTAGCTGACAATGAGGATTCCCAGGAGGCAAAAATATAAAAAGCTCAGTGGTTGTTGAGTGGGCTCCAGTAGTCACAGTGGATGCTCATCACTTGGGAAGTGGGGGCAGGGATGAGAAAGATGGTGGCTTTGAAAACTCCGCAGTAGCATTTATTAATCATTTCTAACCCATTACTTCTATTCAAAACACTTTCACTTTAAGTTCACCATTATAACCCTAATACATATTTTTTTTCATTTTCATTTAGCATTACTGGAATGAAGATCAAGTTGTTCAAAACCCATGAAAATGCAGGAAGTATTTGCTTTGTGATCATTTCCATTCTTCAGGCAAACACCATAATCTCTTTTAATACATTCCAAAAGATATTTTTAACCAATATTTAGCAAATATGCAGAATTCAGCTTAAAAGCCAAATGCCAATCTCACCCTCTTGAATAGACTTTGGGCTCTCAAAATAGCATTACAAACGGACAACTGCTCGTCAATCAACTATGAATAGTTTAACAACCTTTTCATTCAGTTGCAAAGCCTTTATTCCAATAGCCAAAATCTTCTGCTTAAATTAAAAGAGCAAGCAATCACCAGTAAAACTTCAGCTCCCACAGAGAAAAGGAGGCGACTTGAGAGGCCTGCCTATTCAACAGAGTGGAATGCAGATTCTGACCAGTGATGTCTTGGACGGGGGTGGAGTTGAAAGTCCACACTAACTAAACCTTCCCAATCCATTCGGAAGCCAAAATCCAAATATTCCATTTTACAGCATTTAAACACACACACACACACACCTATGCAGTGCCAAAATCACAGGGCATCAAGTGGATGATGCCTTTATTACTCTATAATGATGGCAGCCATCTCACCTGTTCTCTGTCCGTATCATCTTAAGTGATGCAGAGACAAAGAGGGTATTGTTACTTGAGGTCAAGTCTAGTGAATGAAGGTTATTGCTAAGGAAGATGTTGCTAACAAGGGTAGCCCAAGATTTCCTTATTCTGGTTTCTACTTGAAACAAGAAAAGCTACACAAGTAACCTAGGAATCAGCTGCTTGTTATTCAAACCAAAGCCTTGATGTTCAGATTGCTGGCAAGTTCAGAGTGCTGGCAACCAAAACTTTGTTGTGCTACAGTAATTACCATGAGAAAAACTTCCAGTGCTTAATATTAAGGAATAAAATAGCATGATTCTTCCACCTCTTCTGCACCTTTAGAATGTGTTCAGCATGTCAATTAGCTTCGTTCCAGAAGCAAAAAAGTTGAAACTGCATTGAAACCCAATGACACCCATGACTTTTTAAAACATACACTTCAAAGCCTGTAGGTTCTGCTCACATTCAAAAGTCACTGAGCAAAGTCTCTCCCCCAACTCACACACACACACAAATATACTTCAGTAAAACACTGACACTATACACATACACGTTCTCAAGTATTTTTTAAAAATGATTCATTATCCCCTCCCACCCCCCGCATTTGGACCCATTTTTCCACTTCATTAAAGCAGAGGGATGACTGAGCAATGATGAAAGAGAAAAAGATCCATCTACTAAAAAAAAAGTCTTAGGACTGCCACCATTTTAAAAGCCCAGATCACACACTTGTTAACAAAAAACACATTACTTTGCTACTTTTAAGAATGCAAAGGAACTAGGAGTAGTAGATTTATGATTTAAGTGCTTGTGGCTAAAATAGCTTTCCAATTATCAAGGGCCTCTTAGGAAGAGCAAGAATGCATTATGTGTTAATGACCACAACCAGGGGTCCCTTCTCCACTCTTTTGTCAGAACCCGAGCAGATCCTCCCCGCAGCTTCACCATTAACATGTCTGTTTCCTGTCAGCCCACTCAGAGATAATGTCATTTATCTCAGGGAGGCACAAGCCCAGTCATTAGCTTCAATAAAAGACCTCAAACAAAAGCTGGATAATGTTTTACCCGGAGCGCTTACTAAACCCAGAACCACGAATTTTAGTATCTAAAAGTCAAGGACTCCGAAGTTATTGTTGACGGAATATTTTCCTCAGTGTCAACAATCTTCCCACTACAGCTCTGAGCGAGGGCCAGGTCTGTGTATGGTAAACCAGCCCACGGCTCAGGCACACACAACTAGATTAACTGCTACATACTGACCACACTTAGCCTCCAAGAGCCCTTTTCCTCCCTTACCTCCAGGGGGAAATTTGACAGAATAATTCAGGTACTGACTAAATAGTGAGATCTTTGAACAACTGGCCCCTCATTGTGATGGCCTGCAGGAACTGAATAACCATTATAAAGTGTTCAATCGCTGGGCTTCTGGAAATCTTTTAAATAAAAGTGGAACTGGTTAAAATAAATGTAGGAACATGTGTTTTCACAGGGTTGCTCATATTACCGCAATTTCGAGTTTCTATGAAGTACCAGGTGAACTTTTTTGAATTAAAACACACACACACAGAGACATAGAATTGGAGCAAATCTTGGCTATTCAATCCCTGCTTTTCATGCTGAAAACGAAGAACAGATGGCATTTTCCATGTTGTTTGAATCTGGTTATTGAACACCTCTGTGGTTAGGGAGTGTTCTGCTTAGCACTTTCGGCATACATTTCATTTACTAACTCTAAAATGCTGCTTAGGAAAAATCAGTCTTTATAACACTCTAATTAAAACAACCTTGCAGCCAAGCAATTTCACTTGAAGAGTATTCTTAACCTCATGACATTTAGGCAATTAATCCCTTCCCTTACATTTTTTTTAACAGACTATTTGCAAAGTTATTAAAAGTTGCTGAGCATTATTTATCTCCTTTAGCACCACCTTGCTGAGGTGTGTGTGTGTGTGTGTGTGTGTGTGTGTGTGTGTGTTTGACTCCCCAGCAGATAGTTAATTCCGTCATGGGCCTGTTCTCAAACATATCTCCAGCTCCTTAGGTTCTCACCGAAAACTTCCTTCAAGCAAAGGGCATCCCCTCTGCACCCACCTCAAAAGCGCTGTCACCCTCCAAGAAGCCTACAGAAAAGCCAGGAGCAGGATCAATGCGGATTGGGAGCTACCCTTCCTTACCACGTTTTTTTTAACAGCTAAATCCCTTATGTAGCTTTCAAAACAGTTTGTGTCAGACAACAATAGACTTTGTTCTTTAATTATAGCAAGTGACCTTTCTGCCCTTTTATTTCACAGTAGATAAACTGCACTCTCTAAGCTGAATTTGTAAGGGACACTATGTGGAGGGGGAAAAGCATATCACGAAGCACACTGATGAATTAAAATATGGTCCCAAACAGCTCACACTCACTTTAGAAAATGTACCACAATTCCCTAGTAAATAAAGACTTGGGGGGCGGGGAGATCAGACGAAACCCATGGTTATTCTTACAGACAATGTCATTTGTAGAAAGCAGCTTTAGAATGCCAAGGGCAGGGGTTGGGTTGTTTGTTGTTTTGTTTGATTTGTTTTCCCCGGACTGAGTAATCAGAACCCAAATATAACAACTACTAAGTCCTCCAGTGTCTTCCATTTCTGTTAAGCATCCTAATTTTCCCATGATCAAATAAACATATATTCAAGAGCGAGAGAAGTTTTATGCATATGTGCATACATATGTATATATGTATGTGTGTGTATGTATATTTGGCTGGGCTGAATGCCTCCGGTCTGATGTAAGACTGCTATGGAAGATACAAGAAGAATCGCCTCAATACAAGGCAATTATGCTTCAAAAGAAAGGAGGGGGGAGGGGGCTAGGCAGGTTATAACAACCAAAAGCCAACCCGTCAAATCTACTTATTCAGACATGTCACTGGTGGCTTAACCACAAAATGGGCTATAGAAATATAGCTCAAGCATTGTAGAACTATGGCATGTTTTGATTTTGCTCACGTATTAAGGGAGTGGCGACTTTTACAACATACTTGTGGTTTCCACATAAAGGAGAAGAACACTCATTGATTTAATTAGGTTTCATAAGGTCCAATTTATCATGTTTTACATGACTTTGTATAGTGAAGAAATAGAATAGACAGACCAAAAATAGACATTTAAGCATGCTGTGAAAATTGGTCAGTGACAGCTAGTCTTATGAATCTCCTGGGAACCTGAGGTGGGGGTGGGGGGTGGGGAGAGGACATATACAGGTGTTTGGATTTGACATTTGGCTCTTAAAGAGCTACCTCTGATAGCTGAAAACTAGCCATCTTCTCCCGTGAGGCACTTATCCTTCACAAACCCAGAAAGCAAAAAAAGGTTCGACGTCCAAGCATTGTACACCGCATCCCCAAGAAACCTTTCTTGGAGAGGCACAGGCACTGAAATCTTTTGTCAAGGGACACTTGCCTTACTAAATCTTTACTTCCTGATAAGGTACCGTCCTCTCATTAGAAGTGTTTCCTAAAGTGACCCCTAGTTTTACACAACCACGAATTAGTGGAATGAGTTACTTCCCTGGGTGGCGGCATGCCTAAAGGAGTTCCATCTCTGTGTGCCAAGAATCCAAAGCAAGTCTTAGGAGAGGCCATTCTGGAAGGGGATGGGTGGGTTTGAATTGGGTTGGGGTGAGCCACGATTGGCCAACACACCCCACCCAGTGGGACAGAATGTATGGGCCAGCCCCTTTCGAAAGCGTCCCCTCCCCCCCCCACCCCCCCGCCCCCGACCTCTTGTGCCAACACCAGTGGCTGTGGTTGGAAGTGCTGCTTTCTCTGGGCACAGGGGCCAAGAGGGAGTCGAGAAACGCTGTAGGACTTTTCCACCTCTCCTCCCCTCCCCCGCCCAAGCCCCCGAGTGACTTGTTTGCTCTTCATTTATGTAATTCATATGATCACACTGATACTGCTCTGACTGGGGATGAGCGGCACGTATATGAATAATTGAATCACCCTATTCTTCACCTAGTTTTCCTCTGTGACTGGAAAGTGAAAAGAACACAAAACGGGAGAACCGACACCACGCTCTAATCTCAGTTGCCATGACAGCAGCCTTTGAGATACTGAAATGTTCCGATTGCCAGCTAAACAAAATTGTTCAATGTGAACATTTGGCTGGAAGATTAAAAGGCTAAGGAGAATGCAAAAGGGCAGTACCTCCCACATTCCAGGCAGCCAGTGAATCCAATCAAATGGCTCTGACTCCTTAACCACAGCCATTGTGAGGACTGGATTAGGGCAATTCAGCTAGACAGTTAAAGCAGATTAGGACTGCAATTTGAAGACTATTGGCAACAGAAGTAAATGCCCTACTGTACTAAGTTAATAAGAAGATTTCGGAAAGTCTTTTAACAGAAATTACGTGGAACTGCACGTTCGGACATAAAAATTGAACCCTGGGATTTAAAAAAAAAATCATCAACTCAAATTATTATCTCGCCATGAGGATATGAATAAAGAAGAGTCCAGAAGGCTTTCTGTAGTCTCTGCCTTCTCTCCACCTTAACTGTTACCTTCAAAAACTTTTCGAATCACAAATTCAAAACTTTCCCCCCGTATTCCAGCTTAAAATCTGAACACACATCTATTTGGCTTCAATGGAGAACAGTGCACCGAAATGCCAGTTCCCCACACCCATATTATCACCACTTGTCATTCGGATCAAGTCCGAAACAGCAATCCTCAAATGAGCTAATAGGCATCTTTCCAAACAGCCATGCTACAACCACATCAGGGCATACAGCATTTTGCTTTTGCAAGGCACAACCTGTAGAATTCATCTAGGCGGTCATTTTATCCACACGTCAGTCACCCCCCCCCACCCCCCTCCCCCTGCTCTCCTCCTCTCTCCACCCGCCTGGTGGACAGAGCACCTTCTGTTCCGGGACACGACTCAAATGCACAACCAGCTCCATCCCTGAGCCGCACAACCCTGCAGCGACTTTGAGCGAGGCAGCACCTACCTACACACTACAGCTTTAAACGTCACGACCGACAGGGGAGGCAGGGCCCAGACGGCTCGAATGCAACACGGCATTCTAGTCCTCTTCGCTGTGACGAGCGGGTCCCCTGGGGTCCTGCCTTCACCTTGCGGAAATACCACGCCTCCGAGTCTATTTCACTCTTCTTCCCAGCCTTTCCGGCTCCCCAGTCCAGCGAAATCCAAGGATCTAGCCCCAGGGGGATCCAAAGTGTGCTCATACACTTAAACCGAAGAACTGGGTGAGGGGACCAGGGTAGAATCCTCGCAGCCACCGGAAGCATCGCGATCTTTAGGCACACTTAGGAAACCACTGACCCCCCCAGCCGCCAAGGATGGGGTCTGAGTCTGCACCAGGGACAGGGACCCATCCAAGGGTGTCCTTGGACAGAACTATGTTGGGAAGCGAGAAGGGGAGAGCCGGGATGAGCTGGAAGTGTGGTGCAAATAAGGACCCACCCCACCCCACCCCCCACATACCTCTCCAGGGAGGGAACCCCGGGCGCCTCAGGACACATGACCAGAAATACTAGGAAGTGTAAATTAAAACAGAAGACAGTTACCCTTTGGGGATAAACCAGGACAAGAGTCAAGTGGGTGGTTGTGAGGGGCTCCTATTAAAAGCACACCTAACTAACTGACTGGCCAGAAGCCCCGGTGCAGGGCCAACGGGGACCCAGCCCCCAGCCCCAAGAGCAGCAGCAACAGGAGAAGCGAGAGCCCACCACTGCACACAAGTCAGCTCCCCCACACCACATTTTAATCGACAGTTTGCACAGACCAGCAGTATCACCGAGCACCCGAAAGCAGGAGGAGGGAACACAAGGCACACCGAGGCACCCCCACACCCCCCCCACACACAAGCGCACACACAGAGGAAAGTGGGAGATCTGGGAAGGCGATGGTTTCCTACCTTCTCGGTTTTCAGTTTCTTGATTCGCCTGTGGCTTTCCTCCTCCTCCTCTTCCTTCTTTACCAACATAGAGTTTCCCATGAGCCCTGAGTCCGGGGCACTTTTGCTAACTTCCCCCGCAGCGGCGACGCTGCCACTCCCAGTGCCCCCGCAGTGGAAGGGGCTCGTGCCACCTCCATTACTCTTGGCCCCAAAGCCATAGAGGTGGCCCCCGGAGGGGGCCTGGCCGCCACTGCCATTCTGGTGGCCCTGCAGCAGGTCGTGTTTGTCCTTCCTGGATTTCCCCGCATCCTTATCCCGCTTGGCTCCTCGGCTGCTCTGGCTTTTACCTGGCTTCTCCTCTTTGCTTTTCCCACAGGAGGCGGCCCCCGCGGTGGCGGCCGAGGTGCCGGTGCTGGTACTATTGCTGTTTGGGCTGCCGCCACCGCCGCTGCTCACACTTTGACCCAGCGCTGAATTCATGCCAGTTGCCTCTCCAGGGCGCCCTTGGACTTCCTGCCTCTTGCCAGTGCTGCTGATCTCGGGAATCCCATACAAGGCAGCAGAAGGCAGAGATTTATTAGCATCCTTAGAAGTTTTACTCCTTTTCACTTTTGATTTGCTGGTCTCTTTGTGTGAATTCCCCTGGGGAGCAGAGGGCTGCACAGAAGCAAATTTTAGGCCATCAGCTAAAGCTGTGGTAGCACCGGCCCCACTGGAGGCCAGACCTCCACAATCCTTGGCGTTGCTGCTGCTAGTGGTGTTGGTGGAATTATTCATCTCAAATTTCTGTCTGTCCTTCTCCAAATCAGCGTCCAAATCAATTATTAAATTTCCAACCCCGATTTCCCAATCATCGCCACTGTCATAAGTATCAACCGTATTTGGATCCACACCTTTTCCAGCAGTAGAAATGTTCACTGACATCCTGAAGACGGGCTCTCTAGAATAAAAATCCGATGAACTTTCCTTTGGAGATGAGGGGACATTCGTTTAGCTCCGCTGGGCTTTCTCTTAAAAGAAAAAAAAAAAATCTTCTAATCTTCCTCTTCTTTTTCCTGCCCCAGGAATGTGTCCAGGGATTTTACACCCTTCAGTCCAGGTCCACCTTTTCCTGTGAAGGGGGAAAAGTCGAATATTTCTTGTCTGGGTGTTACCAGAATAAAAAACGATTAATACTGGGGAGTCAGTAAGGGGTACAGGGAAGGATGGAGAGTAAAACGTGGCTCATGTATTGTCTCCACAGTCCAATATCAGGTTTAAAGGAAAATAACCAAACCCCCTCAATGCTTGGCATTGAGCAAGCATCTTACTAAAAAGAAAATCCCTTTACCAACAACACAAAGAGAATCACTTTTTAAAAAAGCATTAAACTATCTTAAGGATCTGATTCAAGTTCAAAGAGATTTTTTTGGTTTTGGTTTGTTGTTATTTTTTTTAAAAAAGGAGTTTAGGATTTTTGTCTAGCACATGTGCTCTTTCAACCTCAGAAACACAGCCAGGAACACGATTTAAACATCTCTAAACATCCTCTAGATCTTGTTGCAGTTTTAGAAGAGCAGCCCCTGGAAGTTCTCATAAGGCTAGTTTTTTTTTTTTTAATGCTGTTGCCTAGTTTTTCCCCTTATTTCTAATTTTATTAGTTCTTACAAATTGCCCAGGCAACCTTTTTTTGTTCCCAGTAAGGAACAGAAAAATGACCACTCTACCCATACACATAACTCCTTCCCATCCTCTTTCCCCAAAACAGTTTATACATATTTTGAAACACACACGTTTCTAAGAGCATTTTTTCTATGGAAAAGACAGTGTTAAATAAGGTAAAACATCTGCCTTCTAAGGAAAGAGAGAAAAAAAACACACATCTAAACAATTCTACAGTATTCCTGGGTCACAGAATTGCTCAGTCTGTTAAATATGGAGCTACTGACTGTACAGGAAACTGATTAAGACATACACTTTAAGTGATCTGCGCCAAGGTGGCCTCCATGACCGCAAATGAGTGTGTGTTTGACAAAGATCAGTTAAAACGGTTTTTAAAGGGATCAGCCCCCTTTTAACAGTTGATTGTCAAGAAAATAAATAAATATACATACACGCACACACACACAGACATTGCTTACCTTTAATCCTTTATCATATTTTAATTAGGCCAGCAAATCAAAATGCCTTTCCCACTCCACTCCGCAAACAAGCCTGAGCCTCATTTTACTTAAACACCAAATGATCAAGAAGGAAGAAACCAAATAACACATCTCAGCCAGAATAATCACTCGATAACATTATTCCACCTCCCCACCCCCCTCTTGGCAAACGGATCAGGAGTCTTTTTCTCCTTAAAAAAAAAAAAAATGTGTCACTGTACAGCTGGAAGATAATGTTTCACATTCACAACAGAAGCACCAAGGGTTTTTTTTCTCCTCTTAATAAGCATCGAGAATAATAGTTAAAGAGAGAGAGGGAGAGAGAGAGAGAGAGAGAAAGCGAGCTTAGAGAAAAAAGTTTTCCCAACTTCTCATGCCGCCTTCAGTTCCAGACTCCAGAGTCCCCGTGATCAGTAAGTAATGATCCCATGTAGCCAACCTACAGGCGTCCGCTAGTAACGAGACAGAATGTGCTAACATCGGGATAAATTAGTGAAAAGCAAGAAAGAAGAAGAAGAAAGGACTGAAAATCTGGGCTGGATTCCGCCTGTTAGTCGGGAAGTGGCATTTTTCCGCCCGTCCTGACAGATTTGATTTTTTTCAACCAACTTAAGAGAAAAGGAGGGGGGAGGCGAGCGCGGGGGGGGGGGGGGGGAGGAGGCGGCGGAAAAAGAAGGACGAAGGGTGGGATGAGGCGCTGGGCAGGAGAAAGAGAAGGTGTAGGGGGAGGGGAGGGGAGCGGATGATTCCGTGAGCTGATAAACCAGTTAGAACAGCACTCGCTCGGGGCGGGGGTCGTTGGGTGGGGAGGCTAACGGCGAGGAGAACCGGTTCAGTCCTCTAACCCTAAAGGATGCGATGTTTTGTGTTGTTTGAAGAAAAAGGAACCGAGTTCCTAGCCTAAGTCCCCGAGGGGGGAAAAAATTCGCTGTCGCTCAAGCCAATCAGTCATGTGGTAATTCGATAATTCGAGTTTTTTTTTAAATCTTAAACCGACCTTTTTAAGGACATTTACCCCCACCCCACCCCACCCCCCGATAGTCGCAGCAAACGGTGTGCGTCTCCCTTTTATTTATTTTTCTCTCCTGCTCTCGCCCTCCCCCCTCCTGTGTTTAGTCAGATGGCCTCGGAGCTTGGCTTAGTATTTTTAATTAGCTGGCGTTTGGAAGCTAAAAGCTGTAATGAATTGTTGATGGATTGGAAGTGGAGAGTCGCTTTGCTGGAAATGTCGGGGCTGGGAGGGGGGGAGGGGGAGGGCGAGTTAGCAACAACCAACCATCTAAAAGGAGCGATTTTGTTACAGTGCAAGCCTTTCACATCACGTGAGGATCAAGGGCTCAATAGGTTGTCGTGAGAACAAAAATGGTGACAAGCGTATCAAGAAAATACTGATCTGGTCTTTAAAAAAAAAAAAAGCTGAAGGTCTCTCCCCTCCCCTTGCACACGCTTCCCCCTCCGCCTCCCGCCTGCAGTGGGCACAGCTACAAGTTATGAATGTGAAACATTTCTCGGAGACCTAGGACTCGGAAGTTAGCAGGGAGTGAAATGTAATGAACACAAGAGCAAAGCAGATGTTTTAAAGAAACACCTTATAAACCTTTCCTCGACTTATCTCCAATTTGTCGGCTTTCCCGAGGGGCCCGAGACTGGGACGAAGGGTGGAAGGAGGTGGGGGGGGCGGGGAGGGAATCTGCGAGCGACTTCGATTTTAGGGACCCCTCATGTATGAAACAAAGAAAAACATTTTGCTAGCTCTCCATCAAGTCCTGTAATAAACACCCCACGGTTCCTATTTGCGGGTCTCTTTGGGTTGGGTGGGGCTCCCCCCCCCCCCCCGCCTCTCTCCCTTCATGATGTTTTCGCTGCTGGCTTTTTAAAGGAGGTGGAAAATGGGGGTTATAAGCATTACATGTCCTGGGTGGCTTTTCCCTGGTTTCATATTAAATTATTGGACCCTGGGATGTGACAGGCGACAGAAATCGGCTTCTTGTGCCCCTGCCCCCGTGTCCCCGGTTCGGTTTGGAAGGGGGGTCTGCCCCGCTAGCAGCGGAGGGGACGTGGTGAGGTGAGCTGGAGAACGGACACTGCAGAGCAGGATATGTAATTGTGTCACTTGTATTCTCCTTTGGGTTAAAAGCCCCAGAGGTGATTTACTCTAAGTTACCCCGAGTGCCCAGTCAAGCTCAATTTGTGTGAAGAAGTTACAAATACTTCACCCTCCACTGAATAAAATTCACCCTTCTTGGGTTGCTGTTCTAAATGCGAAAGCCAAACCCTGGAACTAGTTCCTCATTTCAATGCATAAAACTCGCACATTCCCCTGCATGAAGTCCCCGCTAAGTGCTATATAGAGACACACCACGCAACCGTACTTACGGTCTGTATTGGATCGAGTTGACCTTTTCCTTCTAACTGCATTGAATGTGTTTGGTTGCAGCCGCTTTATTTTGGAAATTATAATCTCTTCAACAAATTTATTTTTAAAGAAGATGGACCATCAAATGTCACAGACCGTCCTGTGTATTTTTTTTATAAAAGCCAAAAGAAAAAAGAAAAAGGAAAAACAAAACAAAACAAATCCCCCTGGTGCACACACACACAACAAGCTTGTTCTGCAACACTGAAATCAGGACTGAAACACAACACACACACACAGGGGGAGTGGAGCAAAAGGAGCTCTCAGCCTCTATACCTGAAAGGGACTTTTCTTTGTTCCCAATGCCCTTTCGCATAGGGCCAATCAGAGAGCAGCTTTTATGAAACTGGGCTCTCTGATTGGCTGGCTGCTTTCTCTTGGCTACTGTAGGGGGTTGAGATATACACACGTATAAAACACACACTGGGAGCGGGTGGGGGTGCCGTGGGGGGTGGTTGTGGAGACAAAGCGTTTTATTTTCCAACCAGATTGGGGTTGAAGAACCTCCTGCAGGAAGGGAACGGGAGGGGGAAAAATGGTGCGCCCGTTTCAATTACTACATCATTCACATAAAACACTTATTTATTAAAACAAATCTCAAACAGTCGGCGAGGAGAGGCTGTCGGTAAATACAAGTTTGATTGTGTTATCTTGGGGGAAATAATGTATGTGATCGCTCGGTGGCAGAGGGAAGCCAAATGAGCCTCTAGCGTGTGGCGAGAAGAGGCGGCGGCTGTGCAGGGAGGACTGCGCGCGCTTTGGCGGCTCCCAGCTTCCTTGTTCCGAGGACTCGGCCGCGCGAATCCCCCAGTCTGGTTTTCTTTCCGTATTGCTTGCAGCTCCAGGCTCGCAACCCTCCCCCACCCACCACTCTGCCCAGCCTGCAGTTTTTCTCCCCTTTCGCTCTCTCTCTTTTTAACTCGCTGATTAAATAAGAAAAATCGATCGGGGGTGGGGGTGGGGGTGGGGAGGGTTGGGGAAGGCGGTGGTGGGGAAAACAAGTAAGTAACCCTTTTGTTTCCAGGCTTCTGGTTCTACAAGCCCTGGCGTGTGAACGTTGGCAACCAGCGAGCCACCACCAACCACGTGAAAGGTTCTTCCCCTTGCTATCTGTAACAAATCTCTTCCCCCCTGGTCTTGACGGCACCGAAAAATAAAATAAGGTTCCAGACTAGCCATATTAACACCTCGGGCCAGTCAGTCTCTCTCTCTCTCTCTCTCTCTCTCATCGATTCATGGAGATACTTAGGAAGATTAACCCCTTAAAAAATTCCATTCCGCATTTCAGAAAAAAAAGTCAGAATTCCTTTCCCCCTCCCCAACCTGTAACCCTCCTTCTAGGGAGAACAAGTGCCCCAAAAGCTCCATCTGCCTATCCACCGAGAATACAGAAATATTTTACAATTTATTGGATTTATTGTAAGACAAATGTTCAGCAGCCAAGTTAATGGGACTCTGAGGTCAGAGGACAAAACAGGTTAATACGACAGAAGTTCGGTGTTGTACCATAAGAAGTAATGTATTTATATGCTTTAGAGCCCATTTTCTTCTTAATTTTTTTTCCTTGTTATGTTCCTTTATTTTTAGGTGCCACGATAGAGCCATTTTAAAGCCAAAGGGGGCTCAGAATTCAACCAAAAGCATCATGATGCCAAATTTTAAGGATCTTGGCGTACAGAGATTGCAATTTTCCATAGGATAATTATAATTTAAGATTGTGTCATCCGGAGTCCAGCGACGATATAGCATGGATTTGCACTATCGGAAGATAGCTTAAATGTAAACATTCAGTGATGACTTTGTAGATCAATAAAAATATTTGTCACATACTTTAAGTAATGGCTATTGACTCATGTTTAGCTTTCAACATATTAGTCCATAAAAACATTGCCAATTAGTTGTTTCACAACCCCAGATTTACTATATTTGCCACTGCAAATAATAAACAGTAGTTTCCACCTCTTACTGAGGTATATAAACTAGAGGAATGTAATCCGTAACAGTGTTCATAAATCAATTTGTATTCAACTCCAAGCTGCACATTAACAAATGAAAAGGGGTGAATTAGATATGTGATATCCAATTATCCTCCCTTTTAGCATTGGTGTTTTAAATTTGTGAGTGTTTAGATTTTACAATCTGCGTATGTCCCACTAACAATAACATAACACCATGTGGTGATTTAAGATTTCTCTTTTGGAAGAATAATTCTTCCTGGGACCAGATCATGCTTGGGAACTTACTGTCCCTGGGGTGTCATCTACATTTCAGCCCTTGCAAACACACAACTCCCCCATATGCTATATCAATTTTTTTTTGGAGGAGGGGAGATGGTTAGGTCTTAATATAACAGGATTTCAAAGAGCACAGAAAATTGGAGAAGCCTGTGCGAACACCTCACCCACACTCCTTGCTTAGCAAAAGCACATCAGAGGGCCTGCAGCATAAATTCTGTGTCACTCGAAACAAATATATGCTTCCTTATTCTGAAATTACCTCTTCTAACCCTAAAGTTTAAGCGTTTTCAATGAGTCCCACTAGTCAAATGTCTGGGTTTAGGCAGAAATAAATGACATACTGAACCCACCACAGAAGGAGCAATAGCTCCGTCCCCTCTGAAGCAGTCACTTTCTATTTACATCCCGCCCCACCTTCTACCCCCAGAGTTCTTCCTGGTGACTTCAGAACAAACCCGTGTTGTCATGCTGACTTTGCTCCTGTTTGTTTTGTTTTGTTTGACAAAGGGGCTAACCAAGAGGGATCACAGGGCTATCTGCTAATTGCTGACTGAAAGTAAGGTAATTAACTACTGGCTTTGAAAATCAGAGCTCCTCACCCCATAAAATTGGGAAGTACTGTTTTTCAGAGAGAAAGCAAGTTTTAATCTCTTCTCAGGGTAACAGGAAATACTTGTCTCCATACCAATAGCCAGGTAAATGCACTCTTGAAGGTGTGCCCCCTTGTCATTTTGCATTTGGGCCTGTACCTACCAAAGATGTGTTGGAGAAAAGGCTGAAAATGAGTCCGGGAGGAACTGAGAGGCAGGAGAAGAATCTTATCTCACCTCCAATAACTACGGCTACCTCCTTCCTGGGCCCCAAGCTCAAGTGTGCCATTACTCACAAAGTGAGAAGACATCCTCCTTTTTAAGGTCAGAAGAGCTCAATGCAAAGGAGCCCAGGAATGGGGGTTAAGTGGAAGTGGTGTTAGGTGGCTTGTGGGGGATGGAGTGGGGTTCAAGCAGCAACGATAGACAGTGAACTTCTATATATTTCTTCTAGTCATGATCTATTTGAAGTCAGACAGAACTTCTTGGGTTTCAGTTCATGTGGCATGGCCCCTAATTAGGTCTACCATTTCTAAAGCTGTGCCAATTTGATTACCCCAGGAGATCTACTCAAGAACAAAGGGAATAGAAAGTAGAAAGTGAAGTTAGCAAAAGTATTAATAAAACTAAACTCACCTGGAAACGAAGTCACTTAAAGGGAAAAGAGGGTCATTAAAGGTAAGAAGATTATGGAGAAAGATAAATATCTGTTTTGTTTTGCCTTGAGGCAGGGAGCAGATGACCTGTCCTGGTTTCTAGGGAATGTAGCGTTGACGATTCATAAGCCATTGGAAGGTCTTCAATCCTTTCACCTAAAGGCAAAATCCTAGCTTTCCAACCTTGTTAAAGGGATCTGGAGAGAAAATTCTCACTGCCTCTTCAAGTCTCTGTGAAGTAAGTAATTTTAACAAAACCCATCTCTAGACAACTGTCACTAGGAAGAGGTGAGTAGTGTCCTTGGTCAAACATTCACTGCTCTGCCTTAGCCTAACATTTCACTAAGGTAAGGTAAGGTTCCTGATGTAGGCACATGAGGGAGAGATCCAGCACACTGAAACACTCCAGGCCCTTCCCAGCCATTTCTAGGGGGAGAAAGAGACTAATCCTCCACCCAAGACTAGTGGACATTTCCAACACAGGCTTTGTGAATGCGGATCTTTAGATACTTTGTATAACACCTCTGTGTGAATTTTTCATGTCCTTTCCCTGCCTTATTAGCTTCAACTTAAACTCCTTGGGTATATAATAAAGTGATTTAGGGGCCATGAGGAGAGAAGGACTCTGTTCACTGATCTCTCTGCCCCAGTTGAACATAAACAAATGGAGGTGACAGAAAGTAAAATTTGCATGGTCTGATGGGAGACTGGTGCTCTGAAGGTCTGAAGTACATCTGAATGAATGGAGGTGGTTCTCCCAAGTTCATGTGCTTCCCGATTCCTTCTCCCAATGTCACACTTTAAAGAAGTCAAGGAGGAAAACAGGCAGCAAATTCTGCTCCCCCCCCCCCCACCTTCACTCCACCCCTGGTTTTTTTTGGCCTTGCAATGCTATCGAGTCTAGCAAAATATTGCAAAACAGCACATTCTTCTGAAGGAAAACATTTGTATACTGCTTGCATTGAGAGAACTGCAATGTAGGTCAGTGTTAAGTGTCTGAAATTTTACCTCTGCTTGGCCCAGGCTCGTGTGGTGTGGAGAGCTGTGTGTGTGCTACTCTGTCTGAACGGGCGCCCAAGCCAGGGCTGTGGCTCGGTTAGCAGAGCAAGGCAATTTACATCACATGTAATGAAACCATTTCTGGAAAAGGATTTTTCTTTTATGCCAGTGGAGACCGGGTGCACAAAGAAGATCAAAACACAAGCCACATTTTTTTTTAAAACTACTTATTGGAGAGTGCTGTTGCTGGTTTTATTACAATATGTATTTTACAGATTTAGGTAATAGCCCTGATTTTTCAAATCGACCTCTGTTTAGACACGTTTCACTTTGGGCTGTTTCTTGTCTGCAAAATTACAGTCATTTGCACGTTATTACAGTGAGTAGGAGACAGATTGTATTTAGCGTTGGGTGGGGGAAGGGTTATTATGGGAAGTGATCTGCTATGGTCAGCACATAATTTCAGCCTGAAGAAAATTGTTTCTGAATGGCTGGTCTGTTAGCTAGCCAAGGAATGGTCACTGGGAGAGACTGCAGCATTCTTCTGCTTCATCTGCATTATGGAGCTATTCTCTGGCCCAGAACGATGGTCTGTTAAATGAAATTTTAAAGTTCTGTGAAGTCTTGTCACTATTCTATTTGAATTGAAAGTGGTGATAAATAAAAGCCTACTATGTGAAAGGAGAATGAAGGGGAGCTGATGCAGACTTTTCACTCCCTCTTACTGCTTCCTTCTCTCTCTGTCCCTCTCTCTCTGTCTTTGTTGTTTAAAAAAAAACAAAACCTACTACTTAATGACTATGGGTTTTTATAGGTGGGTGTAAAAATGTGTGCAAACAGTAGAAATATGTCGGCAACTTTCTCTCTGGTTTTCAGACATACATGATGGGGGGGATATTTAAAAGAATCTAGTTTGGGGGTTTTAGGATTAGCAGACTTCTCCTAATTGTGAAAGTATTTCATAGATATTGGGGCTATTGAACTTAAGAGCTGTTTGGGTTTTTTAAAACATTTTGTGAGTTATACTACATGTACGTTTCACAAAACTTACAGAGGATTCCCAAACTCCAAACTCGATGCCGCGAGCAGGACGGACATGTCCCTGTGGGCTTCTGTAACTATACCTCCTTACAGGAGTGAGTTGAAAGCACCATCTTTCTCCCTGTGGAGGATTAAGAAAATAAAAACATGTTTATAGAGGTGAAGAGTCCCTGTCTATAATTTAAGCCAAATCTTTATGAGATTCCTAGGAAATCTTAACTGCATTTGATTAAAATAAACCAGGAAACTAAAGTTTATTTTTTTAAAAGACAGAAAGACTACTATAAAACTCCACTCTTAGGCTGCTGAATACCACTTTGTTGTGAACAACTGTGCCTCTTTTGTTTTCAAAACAAGCTTTCCTAAAGAATGAATCACTACAATCATTTGAAGAATATGCAATAAACAAGAGAAAGCCAGAAACTTGTTTTGCTATTTTTTCAGCCCAGCATTTCCTTCCCATCTTCTCAGAGCTCAGCTGAGCCCCCACTCCGAGCAGCCAATCATCATTATGGAAATGTGGTTCTCAGAGTCATGATTGGCTAATGCCTGGCCCGGTCTGTTAAGGTTTCCTCTGCTCAATGCACATCCTGCAGGCCAGCTTGCTTTGTAGACCCTCTTTTACAAAAATATTTCAATCACCTTTTCTTTCTTTCTTTTCCACAGTTGTTTCTCTTCCTTTTTAAAAGTCTTAAAATCATCCAGAGAAACAGCTTGCTTTTTAAAGGGGAGGTTTTGTTGTTGTTTTTAGACATTTTAAAAAGCATATTGGTCATATTGACAATCTGGTAAGAATCTATTTGAATATAGAGGTATATTTCTTCTAGCCAAATTTTAATAGTTTCTGCTTATTTGTGTTATCATGATGCATCTTTGAATTCTAGAGGAATCTCATAAAAGTTAAAAAAAAACAAATTGCTCTAACATGTGTTAACTTTACAATTCTAAATATGATCTGTTCCTGACAAAGAATTTTCTTTCCATATATTTTAATGAGAGAAAATTAAATTACAACACTTTTAGTTGCAACCTATGTACAAATGTGCCTGACGATGTATGGATTATTATAAGAGCTGTAAGAACTCCCAATAAAATGATTTCTAAATTTAAAAAATTTCAGAATACTTTTAGTTTAATCATAGCAGAACCTCTTTTGGGGTCAAAGGAGACCATTTTTCTCATAATTGAAAAAGTTGTGCGTTTTCTAAAATTAAAAAAAGGTTTAAAACCTTTTGTTATCGTAAAAGACAAATATCTTAAACATGTATGTACAACTCTTGGGATTAAAATAAGGTTATAATTCAAGAAAATGATAGAGCATATAGGAATGGAGGGGTTTGGTGGCACCGTGTTACACGAGGGACTGCTAATTCAACTCGAGATCAGCAGTTCAAAACCACCAAGCACTCAAGGGATAAAGACAAGGTTTCCCACTTTGTCTCATAAAGAAACCCACAGGGACAATGCTACCCAGTCCCAGAGGCTTACTGTCCTTTGGAATCCACATGATGTCAGAGAGGTTTCCGTATATATGAAAGACTTATCCTGTTCCTGGAACATGATAATTGTTAATTCATTTAATTTTCATAGGGGCTCTGGGAGAGAAGTACTAGTACCATCAGATGAGGAAGCTGAGGTCTGAGAAAGGATAAATAACATGCCCAAATCTTGGTCCACATTTGGTATAGAGGCCTAGCTTCCTCTAGGAAGCCTAGCTCCAGTCTGTGGGCTTAAACACTGCTTCTGACAGCCACCCAAACATGGTTCTTGGCAGTGCCCTCTGTTTTGTTCAGCACAGGAACATAAGTAGATGATTGATGATTTCCTCTCTGAAACAAGGAATTCATCTCTTTTCCAGAAAAGACAAACAATTGTGGTCATTTTTTTCACCTGATATCCATTCGATGCCAAGCAGGAGACATGAGACATTGAATCAGATCTGATGTATGATGTATGCTATGTGAGGGAAATAGGGTGTGTTTGGTCATAAGACTTGGGAGTTTTCTTTGGTCTGCTTCTTGTTCTCACTCAACTGAAAAGATTTAACACTTAAAAATACTTTTGTCATGGAGGGCACAATCGGGCTAAAAGTGATGTCAGAATGGTCATTATTGAGAGGGTCATTGTGTACCTCGGAACCATAAGGCATATTGTAGACATAACAATGTACACAATACTATTCTGCATATTTATATATAGTTACATAGATACAAGTGTGTGTTTATGTGTTCTTTGCAATTGTCTATACGCAAAAGAAAAAAAGAACGTCCAATTAGTGAGAAAGAGCTTTTCAGAAACAGAATTATTCCTTGGCTTTAGAACATTTTAATTAATTTATTATTTGCATTAACAATTTGCAGTAAAATCGTCTGACGTGACATAGCTGTGTATACAAGCAAATCATGGATTTACCCTTTGTTTAATGTCGAAGTACTTTTTTGGTCATATATGGTAAAAATTTGTAGCCACTATCTATATTTTCAATGTGGACATCTTATAGCTTTTTTGACTCAACTGGACATCTTATAGCTTTTTTGTAAAACTATATTTCAATCAAGAAGTAATAAATCAACCCAATAGAAGGAATAAAGATTTGATATTTTACTATGTTGGCACAAAGAAGAAATGTTTGGTAATTTAGGTTTCTTTAATGCATGACTTCTAACTTATTTAAGGAAATAGAGTTGTAGAAATCAAACAAATAGCTTAGACACAATTAAATCATTTAGTAGAATAGCAGCCTATAGTAAAAGTCACACTGAAATGTAAGCAACATTGAACAGAATTAAACTAAATGAAGAGAAATAAAGGTTTCATCTATTCACAAGGAGGCCTATGACATTGGCAAGAAAAAGAGCATTGAGCAAGATGAAATCATGGTAATGGTTACTATTCTTAACAAATAGGATATAATTTTGTGAAATAATGAGATTATAACACAAGGAATCACTGATAAAACTGTTATAGCAGGAAATGGATAAATCATTCACTATAATGAGATTTAACTATCACTGTGAGAGAAATGATATGTAATTAGAAAAGGGAACAGAATATAAAAAGGAAGCAGTGTTTCTATCCATGGTTCTACATTATTAAAGTCTGGTGATAAAAGAGAAAAGTATCTCTGAGTCTATTTATAAATTATAGATACAATTATTATTAATTATAATAACAATAGATGCCCTCAATACAATTCGATTTCCTGTCAACTTTTCATTTTGTTTAACAAACACCTGTCTAGCACGTACTCTGTGCAAGGTGCGCTTTACAAATATTAATTTGTTTCCTGTGATTAAGTTCTAGAATATTTATTGATTTAATAATCCAAGAGACTTGTTTTGTGTTATGCAAGGTCTACAGATGAAGAGATGCACCAAGTGGGGGAAAAAAAAAAACACTTGCCAAATTCTGAGAAGAATGTGATTTATGATAAGACATCAAAAAAACCTTACTGTGGAGGAGAACACTTAATCCATCTATGAGATCAGTAGAGGACATAGAGCAGACCAAACTTACTGCCCTGGTGTCAATCAGACTCACAGGGACCCTAGAGGATGTTGGATGTGAAACGATGAGCTTATAACACAATGTCTAAGAGAGTAGAAAGCCTCACCTCGGTGCTGCAATAGAATGGAGATGCAAGGGAGGACATACCAAGCTGAGGAAACGTAATGCATGTAGATGTGGAGACAACAAAGAATAAAGAAGTAGTGTATTCTAGTCGAGCCTGGCTAAATCACAGAAGTCCTGAAGGGATATGCTGACTGTCAATTGAAGGCTTAAGGGAGACGGGGCCACCGAGAACCAGCACAGGGGTATTCTCTTCAAGAACACAAAGAAGCTCATATTCAGTTCATGTTCACCTCACAAACCTGTAAGCTCTGGCACTGTGCGGCATCACCCTTTGGAAGGGACCGTTTGTCAGAAAGTATTAGTCACTCAAAGGATAATCTCAGTCAGGCTGAACTGAGGGTTCCCTGCAAAACCTCATGAAAGAGGGATTTAACATAAAGCAGAGGCTTCCAGAAACCCACTGCCATTAAGTTGATTCTGACTCAGAGTAAACCCACAGGCCAGGGTAGAGATGCCACCGTGTTTGTTAAGACGGTCCCTCAACAGGAGTAGAAAGCCTCTTTTTCCCATGGGGCGACTGGTGCCTTCAAACTGCTGACTTTGTGGTCAGCAGTAGACCCACTACATCCATCACCAGGGCTCCTTACGCAGAGGCTTAGCCCTAGTTTTAAAAGAGTACCAGAAAACCTCTAATGCCATAGAATCGGGTGTGAGGTCCAGATCCGCATCCAGATGAGTCCTAAGGGATGTCTGTGTCATTGAAGGGAAGACATTAAGAGACAGACAGAAGTTTGGGAGTGTTCGCCTCCACCAAGGCATCAGGAACCAGGTCGAAGCAGGAGAGAGAGAAAACACATTCTTAACATCAACTTACTTTGTCCCAGAACATGCAACGCCCCCCCCCCCCACACCTCCAGGTAACCACATGTGTAACAAAGTGGGCTATACCCTAGCCCTAGAGTCCCTGGGTTCATGGGAAGAGAAGCCGAACACTCGTGCTGTGGGCAGGTAAGGGGGAATGACTGTCCCCTGAGCAGTGAGAGTATTGGCAGGAAGTCTGCTCCAATAGATAAAGCCAGATGGGAGTCAGCCATGTGCTTATAAGAGGTAACTTTAATGGGAAGGTATTATGGGGAATCGATCTTAGCTATGAGAATTTGATCAGGACTCATCTCCTACTCTCAAGTGGGAAATGAAGGCCTCTATCCACCCAGAATCATGGCCTGCCAGGCTTCTTAAAATATGAGAATAATGAATCTGTCTGCAGACACTCTCTTTCCAGTGCTCAGTTTCCCATCATCAGATCTAACTCATATCAACCCTCTAGGGAAAAATCGAAGTGTGCCATAGTAGTTCCAGGCCGTAAATCTTTATGGAAGTAGACAACCACATCTTTCTCCCAACGAGAAGATAGCTGAGCTTCCCGTTAGTAATGAGTGCTTCTCCACTGTGCTACCAGGGCTTCGAAGCCTTTGTGGGACCATGGGGACCTTTAATTTTGTTTAAATTGTTGTTAGAATAGAAGTTTTCAGAGCAAACCAGTTTTCTCTTGGGCAACTGAAACACATTTTGTTTCCTGACATTAATTGCAATCCCTTCAAAGGAGGATCCCTTTCGCCAGTTCTTACCTGGGCTGCCTGCTTGCTTTTGCCTTTTCCCCTGTCACTTCCTGCCCTCTGAGCTTCGCTTGGGGATGAAATGTTGCCCTTTTTGTCTCATAGAGTTGCTTGTTTCATAGTTGCTATTACTCACTTTATTGGACTATGTGGCTGAAAGTTGACTCCACTGATCTAGACCCACTCCAGGTTTGAAAGAGATCTGGGAGCATTCGTCTCAGAAGTTCTACTGTTCTCTTTGAGATCAGAAGTCTGTTGTTTTGTTTTGTAATTTTGACCATGAAAAACCCTTGATTCTCTTCTAAGTAAACATTTGGTCTTTTACTGACATATAAAAACAAAAGATTAGTTCAAATGAGTCCAGGTAATAAATTAATTATGGAACCATTTCTTACAAATGGTAATACTCAACACATTTGTCAAATTAATGAGCTAATATTGGATTTGGATTTGTCAGAATGCCCCACAAATGTAAAGGGAAGTGATAAATTAGCAGCTGAGCATATGTTGAGGTATTTTCAAAGCAACTGTCAGAGAAGGGTGGCCCTCGAAGTAGAGTGGAGGAACAAAAGATCCAACTACAAGTCTAGAAACCTTTCCATTAGAAAGTTCAACTTATGTAAGAACAGTCTACAGCCAACTTAAATAAACTAACCAGATCAGGGAGAGGACTTTAGTAGTGAAAACCTGTCGAGAGATAGGTCTTTATGAATGAAAAGGTGTTGATTGAAACAAAAGTTAATGTCAACAAACAGAACATAGGGTCAAAAATGGTATCCCAGGGGAACACTGACAGCTAAGTGTGGAGCAGAAATGAGAAGGGCTTGAATGAGTGAGCAGAGATATTGCAAACAAAACTACATTAAACTAAGGAAGGACACCTTTGAAGAGGAGAGTGTAGTCAGCCATTCTAAATTCATCAGGGAAGCCAAATAAGTTCAAGACTGCAAAAGCATTGAGAAGCTTACGGTGTACCCTACTATAGGGTGGGGTCACCATGAGTTGGAATAGACAGTAAGGATTTTTTTTTGCTCTTATTTATGTCTAGCTCTGCAATGTTTTCCCTCTCCTTCCTTACCTCCTTCCGTATTTCCTTTAAAATTCCTTTCTGACTGTAGTACTGAAGAATTTTGACATACTTAAGAGTATGTGGTAGAGTAAGTTTAAAAAACAAAACCCCGTATCTGTCAGTTATTTACTTCTTGGCTCTGAAGCCAAACTCCATCCTTCTTTCTTCTGTTTGGGATGTGCCCGAGTACCACAGTGGTTATGCATTGAGCTGCTAATGACAAGGCCAGGAGTTTGAAACCACCAGTCATTCCTCAGTAAAAAGATAAGGCTTTCTACTCCCTTAAGGACTCGCAATTCGGGGCAATCCTGGAGGCAGTTCCACCCTGTCCTACACAGTCACTGTGAGTTGGAGTTGACTCGATGGCAGTGAGCTTGGTTTGAGTTTTGGGAACTGGAGGTGGAGCCTGTAACATTTCTTAACATGCAAAGGTCAAGCTTTATCACATGAGTTCTGGAGTGGAAGAGCATTTCTTTCAAGTTCTGGTCTCATTATTATGCATCATGGATCATATTAGGTATCACTATTATATAGCACGTATCCTTATTAGGTATCATTATTATGTGGCATGAGAGCATAAGAGGCCACATAGTTGAGTTCCAGCTGTGACTTCTTTTATCTTTGTGATGGCTATTCCTTCTTCCATCATCTCTGATCTACCTTTGAGGATGTCTTATTGAATACAAGTCAAAAAGTCTGGGTGTACTTCTCTATCTCTCAGACTGTCCATGTTTCTGTGCCTTCTCTGCATTCTGGTAGAATCACGAGGATCCATCTTCCTGCTCTGACTTGGATCACAAGCATATATCTATTCTGATATTTTGTCTAGCTACTGGAGATTTTTACTTCCCAAAACACTCGTTTCTTTTTTTCATATCAGCCCACTCTCAATGTTGCACTCAATAGTCACTTGACCTGAACATGTCACACCATTATTGTCATGAACATGATTCCCTACTAAGACTTGTTCCTCAGGGCGTGGTTCTGCCTTCCCAATTCTTTTGCCTCTTTTTCAAGGTGTGGGCTTGCTTCAATTGTAAGGGGCTATCTCAGCCTCTTCTACAAAGGTGTTACCAGGCTGATCTCAGCAATGCTCTAATGTGTATAATTTGATGCTTGGGAAAGTAGGATGTTCCCCTGGTTTATATCCTGGGCAGGAAGTTCCTCTAGGCATTTGTATATTAAATGGGCTGCTGCCCCAGGGCACAATGGTGCACACATTGACTTCTTAGATTTCTTTTTTCTTTTTCTTTTTTTTTTTTTTGCATCACTTCTCTCCGGTGGTGGGAGTAGGAGGCCCAGCCCCACTGCTGGAATTGAACCTCCGTCCCAGTGGGCCGCAGTCCTGCGCACAACCACTATGCCACCGGGGCTCAGCCACCTTCTTAGATTTCTATATCAAGTTTTATCCTAGTAGTAAATACTGAATTCTACCACAGTTTTTTTTCTTTTCCTTTACTCCCTTTCACCTCCAGTTTGGAATCACTTCTTAGGGTCTTGGGTGTCATTCTAAGCTAAATAGGACAATAATCTGAAGCCAGAAAGTCATTGTTCTGACTGTTCAGCGGATGTGGCAAAGGTACCAGAAGGTGGACCCTATTGGGATAGTAGTTCCAAATGTGGTTGCTGTAGTTGTCTTGAAGAGTACATGGGAACCCCTCCTGGACTTTATATATGTTTTGCATAGTTGAAGTCACTGATAACTTCTTTGTAGTGACTTTCTCTATTTTTATATAGTAATTTCTACCTTCCAGGTGTCTCTTAAAGTACATGACTCCCTGATGGTAGCCCATGTTGTTTTGAAGTAGTTTCATATTAAGAAGGCATCCTGGCCTAGTCCAACTCAAGGCCATAGGACAGTTAGAACCCTCTTTAGACTCACAAAACTGCAGGCTGATGATACAGAAATATGAAGTGGGCAGCAATGGGTGCAGAGTCACATGAACCCATCAGGAGTTACATGGCAGGGGCCCAACAGCTCTCAAGGGTTGGGTGGCCTACATAAGGCCACTCCTGGAAGTCTCAGCAAGCAGGAGACAAGGGGCTGAGAGAAAGGGGATGGACTCCCAGGGGCTCCCTTATAAAAAGTCCATCCCTTCCAGGAGGCATAATAAGACTATGACCTGATTGATAGGTTCACCCCTGTACAAGTGTGAGTTAACATAAAATCTCTCACAGAGCACCCCTTGTCAACTTGACACCTATACACAACTCTTTTACCCTATGTAATCTTTTAACACAGACAATGATAAAATCATGTTTATGCCAAACAGGATAAAACTAAAATGCATACAACCAAACTGTACTAGTCCTATTTAACGCCTATATATTTATAGGTGAACAAGGCAAAAATATTGCAGTTTTGTGAACACCTACACCTTAATCTTACAACCCTATCAACATCTGCCCTACACCTGTGAAAGTTTGTAAGTAAGCCACTTCATGACTTTATCTACCCTATTTTAAGGCTAATTTCTAAATTGTCCATTTCTGTGAACCCAGTGCTCTGAGAAAACAAGCATGTTCTTTGGTGTGAAGAATATTCATTCCAACTGAAACTTTGCATGTGAATCCATTAGCAAAGTCAAATCTAGAACAAACCATCAATCCAGTTGGCAAGCAATGTACACCAAATCAAACACCTTCCTCTTCACTGAGTCAGGATATGGTCAACTCAGTCCTAGTTCTTCCAGATGAGGTCAATGGGTGGCACAGCAAGTCGGGGAGTTTTCCACACAATTTCCCCTGTTTTAGAACACTGGTCTCTTCATAAATTCTCAACAACCTTAGCCATCTCTGGCAAGATCATGACATGTGTTGAGGTCCCATGTAGCTCTTTAAATTTCAGAGCAACCAGTCTGTTCTCATCTTTCCTCTGAACCCTATGAACCAGGTCCACAGGTTCAATGACTAACTTCTCTTCATTGTTGTGTTTTCCCTACTTCTACTCAACAAATGGATCCAGGTGGTTACCTGGTGAGCATTACAGGCTTCCCAAAGCTCCCTTTGGGGAGCTCCAAGAAATTTCCCTCCAAGAAATTCTGATGGGCACAGACTTCTCTAGCCTAGGAACATCCATAAACAAATCATTTGCTCAAGATTATAAGTCCTATCAGCTTATTTTTTCCTTCAGTCTCTCAACAGTTCTAATTTCATGGTTTATCAAATGCAAATGTCCTGGCACTCAAAGAACGAGGTGAGGCTTGCCTTTTCTAAGCCTTCTACCTTGGCTTGGAACAAAAAAGTCATTTCCTCCAGACAATTTCTCATATGGGCAATGAAAGAGAGGAAGGTAGTCAATGAGATGGAATATGGAACTCAAACATTGGAACAAATGTGAGGATTTGAATACTTAGAGTGCCTAAGAATTGAAATTTTCACTTCCCATACCCTTTTTAGATAACAACCAAGTAAACCGTTTGCCCATATCTCACCTCCTCTAACTACCCAAAGGAGAAAGACTGCCATGAAGCAGACGTCAGGTCAACTCTCCATTTTCATTTGTTTCTCTAGTGCCCCATTCCCTGTACCAAATTGTGTTAGGCTGGCTTGTCAAGGGAAAGAAAACTACTAACACTCATATATGTATAAGAACTTTATATCAAGATGTATAATCTTATATCAGGAAGACATCCAAACCCAGTTCAACTTAAGCTCATGGTTCTGATGCTAACTGGAGCCCTCTTCAAACTTACCTAACTGCAAGCCTATGATATGGACAGGTCAATTGCCATAGAGGGAGATCACAAGCTGGTGGGTATAGACTCACATGGATTCGAGGTCAGTGGAAACATGGCAGGGGGATGACAGCTCTCAGCTGGCAGAAAGACAATGGGGCAGAGAGAAATGGGAGGAGTCCCCTTAAAAAAGATCACACCTTCCCAGAGGCATCATCAAACTGTGATCTGATTGTGTGCCTCAACTCCATATCTAACACAAGTTAAATTTAACTTAAAATCCACCTGCCGCATTTGGTGCCATTAGGTGTTGTTGATTGTTTCCAATTCCCAATCATCCTATGTGCAACAAAAGTAAACGCTGCCCTTCTCGCTGCCACTCGCACAACTGTCCTTACGTGTGAATCTGTCATTGCAGCCGCTGTATCCATCCGTCTTGTCACGGGCCTTCCTCTTTTTTGCTGTCCCTCTACCAAGCACGTTGTACTTCTCCAGGAATCGGCCTTTCCTAATAACATGTTCAAAGTACATGAGACACAGTCTCACCATCTTACCTCCGAGGAGGCAGTTTCCTGGCTGTACTTCTTCCAAGACAGATTCATTTGTTCTTTCGGCCGTTTGTGATACTTTCAGTATTTTTTCACCAGCACCATCATTCAAGTGGACTGACTCTTCTTCATTCTTCCTTATTCAAGGACCAACTTTCACATCAATACTGGGTGACTGAAAATATCGTGACTGGGCTGAGCCCCGGTGGCGTAGTGGTTGTGCTCGGGACTGCGGCCCACCGGGATGGAAGTTCAATTCCAGAGCGGCTCCACAGGAGCAAAGGCTGGCCTCCTATTCCCACCAACAGAAGGCAGTGATGCCAAAAAAAAAAAAAAAAAAGAAAGAAAGAAAATATCATGACTGTGTCAAGCTCACCTTAGTCCTCAAGGTAACTTCTAGTTTTCAACACTTTAAGAGCGCTTGTGTAACAGATTTACCTAATACTTGTAATATCTATAAGTTGTGCATTCTATTGGGTCACCTTTCTTTGGAAAGAGTACAATAATGGATCTCATCCAGTCCGTTGGTCAAATAGCTGTCTTTCAGATTTTCTGGCAGAGGAGTGGGTATTTTCAGTGTTTCATCCACTTGTTGAAACACCTCAATTGGCATTCTATTATCTTTGCTGCCAAAAAACCTCCTTAACTCATTGCCATTGAGTCAATGCCAATTCATGGTGACCCAATAAGACCTAATAGAACTGCCCTTTTGGGTTTCCAAGACTTTAAACCTTTATAAGAGTAGACAGCCCCACTTTTCTCCCATGAAGAGACTTGTAGAATTGAACAGCTCACGTAGGGAATAGAGGCTCAAGTTGGAACCCACTATATTATATTATCAGAATTCAAAGTATTAAAGAGCAAAGATGTCAAGTTGAAGATTAAGGTGTGCCTGATCCAAGCTTGAGTGTTTTTAATTGCCTCATAGGCATAAGAAAGGTAGACAATGAATATATTCAGTACATCAAAAGAACAAACAAATCTTTGTTGAAAGAAGTACAACCAGGTCACTCTTTAGAAGGGAGGATGGTGAGACTTCATTTTACATATTTTGGTCACGTTTATCAGAAGGAATCATCCCCTGGAGAAGGACATCATGATGGTGAAGTAGCTGGTCAGTGAAATGGAATGACACACTTCTCCAACAAGGGGCTCAAACATAGACACACTTGTCAGGATAGCACGTTATACATAGCGTGACTCTTAGTCAGAAAAGACTAGACATTTCTCAGTACCAACAACGATGACAACATAGGGTATACATGTTCTATCTTGATAAAATCCTTCTTGGTTTTAAGACATGAAGAAACAAAAATAACCATCTTTAGAAATTAGGTTCATCTAAAAAAGTCAAATACAGATGTGTATAGAACAAAAAGACATACGTGTACTTTCTAGCCTCCGAACTATACTCTCTTGCCCAGTAAGAATCTTTCTCATCAGTTCACATGACCTCTTCCACACCTGTTACCCATGCATTTATAAGCACAGCTGTCACATGTAATTTGTTTCCTGAAGGGAAAAAAAAATGAAACTGGACTATGCCATATTTTCTGTTTCACTTAAATATATATGTATATGTATATCACATATATCATAAATGTAGTGTGGTTTTATTCTTTTTGTGGCTACATAATGTTTGTGGGTGGAAATGCTTTCATTTAATGTATGTTCTCTAACTAACAGGTATTTAGGCTGGTTCCAGAGAGTTTTTTAATCAATTCAATACTTTAGAACATTATTAAAGTACTATATGAAGTGAGGCTCGCAAGGAACTTCTTATATCACGAGCATACAATATTTCAAAACCACTATTAAATATGAAAAACAGAGACTGTGCCAGGAAAGACTGTTTAGTTGTCTCTTTTAAACTTGGGATTGAAATGATGGAGACAGCAAACCTAAGTAACACTGGCCAAGCTGAGCCTGAAAGCAAACATTGCATCAAATATTTGCTTTACATGGGTCATTTAAAGTTCCATCTACTCTCAATGCTTTGCTTTAGACTCTTGGAAATCAGGAACACAGTGGAGCTACTGCTCTCTGCATTGTTCGCGACTTGTCCCTTCCCAGTTTACCTCTGTGATATGCTTTCTTCTGATATTTATTTCAGTGTGCACTGGGTGCTAGGCATTGTGCTGCGCCTGAACCAGAGTATTTTGTTAACCCACCTAACAACACAGGAGAGCATAGTTATCCTCATTTTTTAACCAGAATTTATTTTCTTCCAAATCCCAGCTCTAATGTTTGCTTGCTGGGTGACCTTGGGCAAGTAATTTAACTTCTCTGAATCTCAGTTTTCCTCATAAACTAAGGCCCATTCACGGATATTCATTCATCCATTTCACATACACATTTTTGAGACTGTATCAGGCAGCCTGCCAGGCACTGGGTAGCAAGGTTGTTTGAAAGATTAAATGAAACAATGCATGGAACTTAATATCCTGGAACAAAATAGACTTTCAAAGGATAGTTCCCTATGACTGTAGCTAGAAAGACACCAAAATTGAATTTCAATATGAGCTTTTTTTAAAAAGCTTCTTTCTCCCCCCTCACAACCCCCTACAAACAGGATTGTGTGACTACAGGTACAATTGCTACCCCTTTCCCTATTAAAGGGTCGTTAGTGGTGTAGTGGGCCACTCTTTGGACTACTCGGCAGCAGTCAGAACCACCCGCTGCTCAGAGGGGGAAAAGCAAGGCTTTCTGCTCAAGTGAAGATCGGTAGCGGTTCTCAAACTGTGGGTCATGACCCCTTTGGGTAGGGTGGTCAAACAATCCTTTCACAGGGATTGATTGCCCAATGCACAACTAGCATGATTAGAATTATAAAGCAGCACTGAAAATAATTTTATGGTTAGGGTTCCCCACAACATGCAGCACTGTCTTAGAGCGTTAAAGCATTAGGAAGTTTGAGAAATACTGCAGGCTTGGAAGCAGTTCTCTCATGGCCTAGCAGGGGTCCTCAAACTTTTTTAACAGGTGGCCAGTTCACTGTCCCTCAGACCATTGGACACTATAGTTTTTTTAACTATAGTTTAAAAAAAAACTATGAACAAATTCACTGCGGGCTGCAGCAGCAGCAAAAAACACCTGCCAGGCCCAATAAATGTCCTCGGTGGGCCACATGTGGCCCGCGGGTTTTCGTTTGAGGACCCCTGCCTAGAGACCTAGAAGCTCATGAGGGACTCCATGGCAGTGAGTTTGCTTTTGAGAGTTTTTCACTATTTGGGGGGGGGGTGTTGGGGGGGGGACATCACTGCTCTCTGGTGGTGGGAGTAGGAGGCCCAGCCCCACTGCTGGAATTGAACCTCTGTCCCAGTGGGCCACAGTCCCACGCACAACCACTACGCCACCAGGGCTCAGCCCCAAGAGTTTTTCCCTATTAACTGGCAATCAAATCCTATAATTTTTTTCAAAAGTTAAACGACAACAAGCCATTGTTTCCATGCAGAATAATACAGTCCCAGTAAAATGTTTTTCTCTTCATTTATTTACATCGTGTATGACACAGTCTAATTTTGATTGCTATCATGGTTTTTTTCTTACTCCTACCTTGATGTACCCTGTCTTTCAGGATAGGAAGAAGGACTTCAGATGGCTCGTTTCCCTTTTTCTCTGTGTCCTTCCAGGTGTTTCAGCTATGAGTGGATGTACATTGGAATATTTGACTAATATACAAATGAAGGTTGGCGGTACGAAATTTGCAAAGCAAAGGAAACGGAAGGACAGCTCCTACAACACCTGGATTTACTCATGTAACAGAGATCAGAGCCAAAAGGTAGAAGAAAGGGCCAAAAACATAAACATCTACATTTTTTGAAGCTGAAAGAGATGAACGCCAATACCCATATTGTTACAATGCAATCGGGAAGGTGAGTGTAAGACAGGTAGACTAAACTAACCGAACTAGTCAGTCAGGATTGTAACAGACAGAAGTTCACGGTTCACTTGTTCTCCTTACCTGCATATTTGGCCCTTTCCACCAGGGTCCATGCCAGAGAAGGAAACGTCACACCACAGTCAAACACCGCCAGGGCTTTCGTGCTCGCCAGAACCCAGCACGTCTATCAGCGTGGCGACCAGCTTCTCCAAGACACATGCACACATAAACACGCATTCTCTTACTTAGACATCGGATCCTTTCATTGGTTTTGCTCAAACAAATGCACCAGGAGAAATCTACCAGAGTGGAGTTGGGCTGCTCATCATTTAGTGGGATGAGGAAGCAGGCTGAGGGTAGGGGAAACAAGAAGTACACAATAACTCCACCCAAACTCACAGTGACCCTGTGACGGGAAAGGGCCTAGCTGCCCCATGAGTTTGTCAGTCTGTCAGTCATCCTAGAAGCAGACAGTCACATCTTATCCTAGCACCGCAGCTGGTAGGTTAGAACCGCTGGCCTTTAGGGTCATAGCAGAGCGCTCAACTACCGAACCACCAGGGCTCACTTTAGAAGAGGGCAGACACCGTGGAAGAACCCCGGATTCAAACTTAAAATCCTGGGCTCCTGTCCTACTTGTCGCCAATGAACTGTGTTGCCTGGGGTGACTCACTTCAGTTTTCTGCTGTGCTCTATTTTATTTTCACCCCCGCAAATTGATACAATGAGCCTTGTTCCACTTACCTCATTAGTTTGCTGTGAGGGTCAAAGGAGTGAATTATGTGAATGTGCTTTAAAAAGAGAAAACAATCTGCGAATGTAATGTGTTTTTGCCTTTTACGGTGACTGAGGAAAAGACCAAATACATATGAATAGATATATGTCCTTTGGACATGTTTTCGAGACACCTGGGCCTGGAAAACATTATGCTTCATAAAGTAGGTGGTTGGGGAGGGGGAAGTAAAAGATGAATGGCACAGTGGCTGCAATAATGGCCTCAAATCTAACCATGGTGAAGGTGTCACAGGACTGGGCACTGTGTTGTGCCAGGGTACGTGTCTTCTTAGCAGCGCCTAGCAACAGCATGTGTCGTTTAAGATTGCCACTCAGTTCTGGGAATTAGGATGCTTTAAGAGTTGAATATTGTGTGAACATCATATTAAAATCTTATAGGAGCTTACTCTTTTTTCCCTTCCCAACAGTTTTATGATCACCCTGGTTGCCGCCGCTGCTGCTGGAGTTCTTGGTGGAGACCTGAGCAAGCTGCAGACCTGCAGGGGGGTCTGTGCCTAGGGTAGGCTATAGACTTGGCCCACCCACTCTTCCACCTACCAAAGTAGCCAGACAAACATGGCCCCATAGCTTCCACTGCCAAATGTCACCACCCAGACAAAGCCCAAGAGCCCATGTCCTTTGCTTTATTGTTTACAATCCAGTCATAGCCTAGTGCTGCAGGAGTCTGGATTGGGGGCTTTGAAAACCATTACAGGGAAAAATTATACAGGAAGTGACCTTCTTTTCCTTTAATAAAAATACCTTTTAAGACCATACATGTATATGTGGTCAGATGTTGCATGAACAGATATCAAGGGACATATACCTCTAGTTGCATGATGCTCCACCTTATGTGTGGATTATTCAAACAGACAACAAATTTTTTGATATTATATACTGGAATTGTATTTCCTATATATGTACACCTGAGAGGAAAAAGAATAAAAATAAGAGATAGCAAGATGCAGATATAAAAACACTGAGGTCATCTGAAAGACATAAGGTTAAACAACCAGTCATCTAGTAGAGAAGCAAGTAAGCCCACGTGGAGAAAGTACACCAGTCTATGTGATCAGGAGGTGTCGACAGGATCAAGTATCAAAAGATCCCCAAAAACCCAATTATATCGATGAGAAAGAGGGGTTGGAGTGATGACCCAAAGCCCATTTGTAGGCAATTGGAAATCTCTCCACAGAAGAGTTACAGGAAATTCAACTGGGGTGCATTATAGCACCAACAAAACATACAACATTCATTTCATTTCTGAATACTTCTTCCCCACACTACCATGACCCAGTACTACCTTACTAATCTGGCTAGACCAGAGTACACACATTGGTACTGATCAGAACCCTCGACACATGGAATTCGGGACAAATAAAACCCTCAGGAACAGTTGTGGGACAAGCGATATCATGAGAGTAGGGGGATGGTGTAGGCAAGTGGGTGGGAAGGGAGACAAAGGGGGAACCCATGACAAGGTTGGATATATAGCCCACCTCCTAGGTTGAAGAATAACAGAAATGTGGGTGAAAGGAGACAACGCACAGTGTAAAACATGCAGTAACTGGGCTGAGCCCCAGTGGCGTAGTGGTTGTGTGAAGGACTGCGGCCCACTGGGTTGGCAGTTCAAATACAGCAGCAGCTCTCCAGGAGTAAGGCTGGGCCTCCTACTCCCACCAGAGGGCAGTGATGCCCCCTCCAAAAAAAGACATGCCAAAACAATAATATATAATTGATCAAGGATTCATGAGGGTGGGAAGGTAGAGGAAAGAGAGGAGAAAAGAAGAGTTGAAACCACGGGCTCAAGTAGAAAGAAAATATTTTGAAAATGCTGATGGCAACATATGTACAAGTGTGCTTAATACAATTGAATGATGGATTGTTATAAGATTTGCAAGGGCCCCTCAATGAAGAGATTAATAAAAAAAATAAGGGCTGAGCCCCCCAAAAGATATAAAAATAAGATAACATAATAACACATGGGGCTGAGCCCCAGTGGTATAGTAGTTGTGTGCAGGACTGCGGCCCACTGGGTTGGCAGTTCAAATCCAGCAGCAGCTCTCCAGGAGCAGGCTGGGCCTCCTACTCCCACCAGAGAGCAGTCATGCCCCCCAAAATAAAAATAATAACACATGCACAATCTAGATCGGTTAATCTTATATTTGATAAAATTATTTCATGCTGTTGAGTGAATTTTGACTAATAGGATCCCCGTAGGGCAGCGTTGACCTGCCTCACTGTAGGCCTTCCAAGGCTGTAAATCTGTAAGGAAGGGGACTGCCACCTCTTTCCTACAGAACAACTGGTGGATTTGAACTGCCATCCTTATGGTTATGATCCAAGTACTTACTGCACCACTAGGGCCCCTGATAAAGCCACAGTGAGGTTAAATGCTTTGCTCTCATGAAAACATTGGGGAACTTTAGTCAAGCTGGTAATAAAGTAAACTTTGCATATCATTAGAATCTGATATTTTTAGTTGAAATTTAACTTAGAAATTGTTAATTTTCCAGATGGAAACGTAGATTTGTTTTGACCAGCTCATATTTCTATTATTCTAATATTCTGGCTACTCAAACCTAGCTCTGAAATCATTTGTCAAGCACACAGCTCAAGGTTGTGACTGACCTAAGAACTAGGATTCTAGAGGAGCCGAGTTGACAGCACTGGTACAGAAAGGGACTCAGACCTAAATGAGTCTTGTGCACTGCCATTCAAGCAAGCAAGCCAAACAAATTCTAAAGGAAAGAACAGAGTAGCTAAAGGAGACCATGAGCTGATGATAATGTATACATGAGGAGTAGATTCCAGAGCTGAAGATTGGCTAGTGGAAATTAACCTGGGAATAATAGCAAAAGGGGAATCAGGACAGTCATGCTAAGAATAGCTGACTCAGTAGTGAGTGCTGCCTGTCAGTCGTGGTGCTATTTTACGTGTATAATCTTTGAAAATTACACAAATCCATTGAAGCAGGAGGGAGCATGGCCTGCATAAGTTCAAAGTCCATCCACATTCTCTCTCTTTTGTTCAAAGTCCACTTTCTTAACCATGATGGTCAATGATCCCTGAAGTTAGAAGAAAAATAAGAGAACATGAGAGGAAATGAGAAGATATTTTGCTTGATTTAGCATCACCCATATTTTATTCCTTTGGCTCATTTACAATCATGCAGTATATGGCTTCCAAAAATTTGTCAATTAATTAAATACACCAAACTACTCAAAACCTGTAACTAAATTTTGCTTCAAAGTTATAATTCGGGCTGAGCCCCGGTGGCGTAAGTGGTTGAGTGCAGGACTGCGGCTCGTGGGCTTGGCAGTTCAAATCCAGTGGCGGCTCTCAGGAGCAGCACTGAGTAGCGCCCATGACCACAGAGGCAGTGATGCGCCCCCCCCCCCAAAAAAAGTTATAATTCACCTTAGCATTTAGCATCATCAGTGTCTATATGAGTTTTCCTTATGGTATAAATGTAATACAGGGGCAGTAAAGAATTATTGGACATTAGAATACAATGAACTCTTATGAGATGATATTTATACCAAGTAATAATCTACAAAAATGATAATTTTATAGAGTCACAGCATCAGAACTGGATCACATTTTTATAAATGTTTAAGAGAAGTTTTTATCTGAGCATCACATATTATGAATTCTCATTTATTAATTAGTTCTTTTGACAAATATTTACTGAGTATCTAGGATGTGACAGTCTCTGTTTTAGGAATTAATGATACCAAAGCCCTTACTGTCAATCAGGGAGTGGTGAAGAATATAAGACATACCACAATCTGCCAAAAGGACCAACAAATCTGCCTGGGAAGAAGTACAACCAGAATGTTCCTCAGAGGCACGGATGGTGTGTTAGTCCGGGTAGCCTAGAGAAACAAATTCATAGACATGGATATGGATATAAGGGAGAGGTTTATGTACAAGAGGAATGGAACATTGAGAAAACATCTCAACCCAATCCAGTCCAAGGTCATAAGGCTGATATTATCCCATATGTCCAATACCAATCTATAAAGTCTCCTTCTGACTTACGAAGCACATGCAATGAACGACACCAGGACAATCACAGGCCAGTGGGTTCAGACTCTTGTTTGGTGGCAGGAGACACATCTAAGCACTGACAGGGGTCTCCCTATGGCTTCTCAAGCCCCAGAGGTTTGACTCCATCAGGGCAATCCCATGTGCTCTCTTCTCTGGCTCCTCCATGCTCCAGGAATCAGGATCGATCAGCATGGTGTTACCTCGTCTTGTCAGTAGTTTGTTGTCTTGAAGACTCAGTCAAGTTTCTCGTCTCCCATTGGGAAATACCACTAGACTTCCCAGAATTTTCAGGAGAAAACAATGTCCATACAGAAGCCTCAGTGGTTATCTCCAGAGTGACAAGCTAGACTCCACTCCTCCTCCCCCAATCATGAAATTGACACATGAGTACCTGACTGCCACAGATGGCTTTGTCTCGTGTATTTGGCTATGCTGTCAGGAGACAGCAGTCCCTGGAGAGGAACATCATGCTTGGTAAAGGGAAGGGGCAGCGTCAACGGGGAAGGCCCTCACTGAGGTAGATTGATACAGAGGTTGCAACATCGGGCTCAAAGATAAGAACAAATGCGAGGATGTGCAGGACCAGACAGGCTCATTCGTTGTACACAGGGTTGCTGGGAGTCTGATCCCACTCAGTGGGATCTAGCGCCAACAAAGCTGACATCTATTTGAGCATGATTTAGAGGACTAGTGTGCAGGCATGAAAGGATGACTTTCCTCATGGATTTTTAATGAAGAAAGGGAGGGCTGCAGGTAAAGAGCTGAACTATCTCCCCCTGCCCCATCGCGGCTTCATATGTTGATTGCAGCCCCTTGCTTTATCTAAAAATTACCATACTTACCCATGGTTTTCAGCTTCCCTAGATGCTTTCACTACTGATGCTTGCTGTGGTGGGAGTGATCCAGTCCACCCAACTCAGCAACCCTATGTCCAACAGAGGACACACTGCTCAGTCCGATGTTCTTTGGTGTGGTCCTACCAAGGCAGCCACTGGGTCCCTCCATCTCCCAGAGGACATGCCTCGTTTTTTTGCTGTCTCTGCCAAGTCTGATGTCTGTCCCCAGGGACTGATCTCTCCTGATAGGCTGTTCAAAGACCATCAGAAGAAATCTCACCAACTCGCTTCTAAGGAGCATTCTGGCGGTACTTCTCCTAAGACCGATTGGTCTTGTCTTAATTGGAATATTAATTAAGCACTCCCCTTTTTTGGTTTTCTGTGTCCAAGGAAGGTGTAGGAGTACCCTTCACTGGGCATTCTCCCCACTGTAGGCTACTGCCGCTTGTCCCTTTCAAGGTAGCACAGCCAATGCTGGGATCCTGATCACCTGTTACAGCTCACCTGAAATAGCTAGCTGACTGCGGTGCTCCCGTCAGTTCACTAATAATGGCACGGGACATACATTTATTTCCCTTGCTCTATCTTATCCATTGAGAAAACTAGGCTGGCAAGGTGATCAAATTGGCATTCTGAAGTTACCAAGAGTGTCTACCATTATTGGCGGGATCATTTTCGGGATGTTGCCTTTTCACTTTCCTGCGGCTCGAACGGTGACATAACGACTGCTGTCCTGTATTATGTCAATGTAAACCGCTGTGGAAGTTCAGAAAGATCACACGATGTGGAGTCCTTATTTTGACAAACTGGTGGTTGCTGGGATGTGTGTCTGGTTGCTGTGCGAAAGATGAGTGAGACAGACAGCATGGGGCTGGCTGTATTTGGAGCAAAACTGCGATGGACATGAAGAGCCCGGGAGCATAGTGGATTCAGAGTTGGACTGACGCCTGCAAGGTCAGCAGTCTGACCGGTTTGCAACCTCAGAAAACCAAAGGGGCCCTTGCACCCTGTCCGATAGCGGGGCGAGGAGTCAGAACTGACTCCCGGGCAGTGAGCTTGGCTTGGGGTTAGCGGGGTCTGCTCAAGGTATGAAGGTGAGTGGGAGGGACAACTTTAAAGTCCACAGTAGGGGAGAAGATAATGAAGGTGCGGAAAGCCCGTGGGGATTGGGGAGAACCGTTTAGCCGAAGGTGATGATCACACACATCACGTACAGGAATCTGTCTCCTACAGTGAGGGAAGTCTTTCTATCAGAGTTGCATGGAAACTCTAATGGGCCCCTGCACTCTTCAAGTGGGAAGCTACTCCTCCCCCACTCCCCCACAGAACCGGAGTGGCAAGCATTTTCCCTTTTGACAGATGTTATTTGGTGACAGTACCACGGAGCCGGCCGCGGGGTTCTGCTTCGGAACCAGCGCAAAGCACACATTCGACTTTCAGCTGGTCCAAACGTCCCTGTGGGGATGCGGGCGCCATCCAATGCGGAGTGACATCTATTTGTAGCTCAACTAGGAAAGGCAGCTTCATTCTGAATTATTTAACGCGGCAACATTTTGCACATATAAATCATGTCCAGCTTGATTAGATTAGGCCAATTGAAGAAATATATACACCTGCCTGTCATGTAAAGCCCTTCATCTTGGGGACTGACCTCCCCAGGGGGACATCCCAGGAGGTAAATTGAATACTGAGTGGTTTATTCTATGATGGGGCCTGAATGGAAAATTGAAATTCTTGCATGGACCTGGACTTTCACATCAAAAATGAGAACCTAGTTCATCTCTATTGGTTACCAGAGCCTGAGTCATTCTAGAAACTTAGATTTACATGACTATGGCCAGCCTGTGTGCCCTTTATATTGAAGCCGGGTCCTGTCAATGTGGTCATGTGTGTAAGGCCCTTTGAGATCCACAGATGAAAGACATCCCACAAATATAAACGACTGGGCGCATAAATCAGGCAAGTAGTTGGATACGACTTCTCTTCGGTTTCAGGCCTGCCAAAATAGGCCTGCAGATAGCAAATTGTGTAGTATGCAGTGAAATGCAAGGGTAGTGAATTAATAGGCAATGGCTTTTTAATCAGCTCAGGCACCAAGATGCAAAGGCAATCATCTTGATTTCTATTGGTTGGGGGCAAAAATGCACCAGGTTTATTCTCATTGTACTCATAAAATCTCAGAAGAGGCCCCACCCCCAATGCAAACACACATTTTTTTCCTATGAAGTGGAGACCATATCTCCAATAGCAGCAATGTGTTCAAATGCCTCCTCATTTAAGCTTAGGGGGGAGAGCGTCATTTTGTGCTACATATGGGGACAGCATTAAGAAAATAGGATTGTGTTCCTTTCCTCCACCTCCTGACACCCCTTACCCCTGTCTTAACCTTGTAAAAGAGAGAAACTGTGCATCTGAAAAGAAAAACAAGATGAGGAGACCCAGTGCTTGGGATAGCTGAGAGGTGGAGAATGCAAAAGGCATTGGTCTCACTTTTACTACCACAATGGCCTTTTATGAGAGGGATTAGGGAGGCCAAGAACTGGTGCAGTGTTCATGGGTGCCCCGGACCACAATCTGGAAAAGGGACAATAAAAATCAGTTTGTTGTAAGGTTAAATTACCCAAGGCTTCCTCCATGGGCTTTTCAGATTGTTTTTCCTTTGGGAAGAAGATGAAGAGAGAGAGAGAGAGAGAGAGAGAGAGAGAGAGAGAAATAAGGGCTAAAAGCTGATATGTTTTTTCATTCCTTTTTTCCCTTCTCCCTCAGTGAAAGCTGTAGCACTCAGAAAACATGTTGAGCGAGTCGAGGCATTAAAAAGCTCAGTCTTTGGCTGTTGAATGAAAGGCTGCTGTGCATGTGACTCACATACTAAATGGAAACCTGCCTTCAAAGCCTATTTTACTGCCTAATTATATATACACAAAATGTAGCTGTCTGTTTCAATCAAATCATAGGAAAAGAAATAAAACTCGTCTAAAGATGCAATTTTCATGGTTTGTCATAACCTTAGAAACACTGCTAGTGCAAAAGGAGGAAGTACAGCTGCACAGTCCAGATAAGGTTCCAGTAATTGTTTTTCTTTTAATTATTACTTTATAAAGACATTATACCTCCTACTCTGAAGAAGGAAAATTAGTGTCCTCTGTCCCCTCTTTTTTCTCCCTCATGCCAAGCTTGTTGATATGCATTTCAGCTGTGGCTACAAGCCAGCGTAGCTATGGAAATAATATTGAAGTAACCATCCTAACTGCAGGTTTTCAGAAGGGTTCCAGGGAAAAGCCTTTTCCAAATTTATGTTTTGAATTGAGTTGAGCTTCCCAGAGCACAAAATGAAGTGCTGGGGACCAAGATAAAGCTCTTAGGCCAAACCAACTGTTCACATTCAGCTTTCATGGAAACCACTCATGTTCTTTTTAAAAAAAATTACTAATTGCATGAACATTTTCATTGTTGTCATCCTCACTGAAGAATGATGCAATAAAATACACAAAAACTTTCCCTCTAACACTTTAGATGTACAGATCTCTTTTTACAATAACCCGAAACTGTAAAGTTTAATAAGCCATTACTAATTTACATATTTTCATAGATTCAAATCATTAAAATGCAATGATAGTCTAATGGCTTAATATAAATCTAATTGCAGATTAAAACTTTCTAACACAGGAGATGGCACTGAATATACCACCAAGGGACTCCACTTGCCTGACTCAGACAGCATTGGCAGCTACTAATGCTTCTGAGGGAAACAGAGTTTATCACTGGATTGGTAAAATGATGATCTTATAATGTGCTTGTTTTTAAAAAGTCATAATTTTATCTACATCTCCCACCCTTCCCCTTCCTCCCATCCCGCCTACCCCTGGTTCTGTCTCCAGCTTGATGAAGTTTGGACCTGCTCTATGAACCCATAGAGTAAACAACTTGATTAGCAATTCTGTAGTAATTATGCAGATATGATCATAAAGCCGTTCACTGTCTCTGAGAAACTGTGGGAGATAAGAGAAAGAGAAGCGGAAGAACTGAAGGGGGATTGCACTCTAGAAATCACTGTCTACATATCAAATCCAGTCTAAATTTAGATTGTGACCAGTTTTCTTTTTCACTTTTAAATATAAGTCCCTGGGTGGTATGAGTGGTGAAAGCCCTTAGTTGTTATCTATCAAGGGGGCCCAATAAGTCTTCCCAGAGGCACCTTAGAAGAAATATTTGGGGATCTACTTTGGGAAAAGAGTCATGGAACAGCCTAGGAGCACAGTTCTAATTGGATACATTGGAGTTGCCAAGAGAATGAACTCTTTGACATTTAGCTGGTTGATGGTTGGAAAAACAAGCATCACTATTCACAATAGCCAAAAGATGGACATAACCCCAAAAGTCCACGTACCGATGAATGGATAAATAAAATGTGGTTTAAGGATAGGATATTCATTCGTCCTTAAAAAGGGAGGAGGATGTGGACACCGGCTATAACATAGGTGAGCCTCAAAAACACAACATAACCTAAAAGAGCCCAGAGAGGAAAGTTTACACCTGGGAGATTGCATCTCTACGAACTCCATAGACACGGAAAGTGTATCGGTGCTTGTCAAGGGCTGTGAGGAAGAGCAAGTAGCCTTTCAGTACAGAGTTTTATTTTAGAATGACGATGATGTTCGGGGATGTGTTAGGGGTGGTGGTTACATAGTGCTGTGAATGTGCAAAACCCACCGAATTGTTTAGTTTTAAATCGTTCATTTTATGTTATGTGAAATTCACCTCCATAAAAAAAAAAAAATTAGTGATGACCTCTGTGTTAATTCAGGTAGACTAGAGAAACAAATTAAAGGAGACATTCGTGTATTTAAGAAAGAGGTTTATATACAAGAGTCCAAATCAAGTCCATAGGTCCTATATTAGCCTCTATGTCCAATACCAATCTATAAAGTCTTCTTCAGACTCATGAAACACATGCCATGACCTCGAATGCAGGAAGATCACCAGAGAGTGTGAGAGACAGGCGGGACTTGCCAAGCCATTTATCTCTGCCTTCCAATCCAGCTGTGACTTATTAATCCCACATGTTCCTATTGGCCAACTTGACACAATAAACCTACCTGTCACAGCCTCATACACTCACTCTGTCACTTATACCTTTAAGGAACATCTGTTTCCTGCCAACTTACTCTGTGCAACGCAGCATGGGAGTGTTCACCAGTTAGACAAGCATCACAGACCTGCAGTCTAGCTGGGGGAACAAAGAACTCAAACAAGCAAACTAGATTATTTCAGGGTTAGGTGACAGAGTAGTACTACTCAGTCACAGAGAATTCTTTAACTGGAGAGCATTTCTGAAGAGATGAACTCAGGCTGGAATAAAGGGAAGTCACAGCTGGGAAAGAAGCTATAAGCAAATTGGCATCTTAAAGAAATGGTAAGGGCGCAGGTTGGGTATGTGTGTCTATTGTGGTAAATCGACTACCTACTCAACAGAAAACCACCAGGAAGGCAGTTCATGTTGCTGTGAAGTGCTGTTGAGCCGGCTCTGCCCCTAATGACCTGATGAAAACCTAATGTGTAGCTTCTGACCCATTGTGACCCAATAAAACAGAGTAGACTGGTCTCTGTGAGGTTACAGAGGTGGAAAGCTTCCTCTTTCTCTGCGCAGGAACTGCTGATCTTGTGGTTAGCAGCCCAAAGCATAACCCACGATATCACCAGGTCTCCTTCAAATCAAGGAGGTGAAGGGTAGATTGTACTAAACGGAGACAGAATGGTCAGTAGGGTTTCGGTTATCTAAGATCTTGTAGGCCTTGTTCAGAAACTTGGATTTTGCATGATGTGTGATATAAAAGATATTGAAGTATTTTGAACAGAAATAATGTGTGCTTTACAAGAAAACTATTATGGCTTCCACATAAAGGATTTGCTTATAGGAGATCAGTATAAAAATAAGAGGCCATTGGGAGGTTATTGTAACCGATGCAAGATGATGGATTAGAATGTCAGCAGTGAAACTGAAGAGAAATATAATCCACAGCTAGATTGGTAGTAGACTCCTCAGAAGCAACTGACGAGATAGAAGGAGATAGAAGATAGGTTCTATCTTCAGGAGATGGAAGATAGGTTTAAGCAACTCTCAGGGACAGGCTTGCTGGTGCTACTTCTGGACATGGAGATTGCATTCATTTCCTATTCCTGCTATAAGCAGCTATTGTACATTTAGCAACTTAAAACACAACACTGACAGACAAAAACCATATTGTTAAGAGTGAGGGAGTCAGAGCATAGACTCCAATCCATTTGTAGACAATGGGATATCCCTTCATAGAAGGATCACAGGGTGAAGTATAGCACTGAGAAAACACACTATTCCCCTCTGGTTCTTGAGACTTCCTCACCACTCCCCACACCTCCCACTATCATGATCTGACCAGAGCATGTAAACAGGTACAGATAAGAGATAAGAACTTATGACACACAAATTCCAGGAACAGGAATGGGAGTAGTGATACCTGGAGGGCAGGGGGAAGCTGAGGGCAGAAGGCAGGGAAGGGGAAACTGATCACAATGATCAACACATAGCCTCACACACCCATAAGCAGGGGTACGAACAACAGATATGAAAATAATAATTTAAAATTTATTTAGGAGTCACAAGTTTGGGGGGAGGGAAAAAAGAGGAGCTGGTGGCAAGGGCTCAACAGAAAGTAAATGTTTAGAAAATAATGATGGCAACATATGCACAAATAGGCTTGATACAATTGATGTACGGATCATTATGAGCCCCAATAACAAGGGCTCAAGTAGAAAATATTTTGGAAATGAAGATGTACAAATATGCTTGATACCAATGATGTATGGAATATTATAAGAACTGTAAGAGCCCCCAATAAAATCATTGGGGAAAAAAAAGATTGCCCTTCTCCCATTTGATGTCCTGTAATCCTTTATCAAAAACCAGGCGTCTAGGGCTGAGCCCCGGTGGCGTAGTGGTTGTGCGCGGGACTGCGGCCCACTGGGACGGAGGTTCAATTCCATCAGTGGGGCTGGGCCTCCTACTCCCACCACCGGAGAGCAGTGATGCCCCCCCCCAAAAAAAAAACAATAAAAAACCCAGGTGTCTGTAAGTGCTTGATAAAAATAAACAAATAAATAATAAAAAGAAATACATAAATAGCATCTCATCATTTGTTTCCCCTTTTGATGTATTTTGGTTTTAAAATAGAATTTTATTGAGGATTCTTACAGTTCTTATGACAATCCATATATCCATCCATTGTGTCAAGAACATTTATACTTATGTCTCCATCATCATTCCCATTTTCTTTCTACTTCGGCCTTTGGAATCAATCCATTTTCTCACTCACCCCCCCCCCCCCCCATGAACCCTTGATAATTTTTACTTTCATGTCTTACATCGACTGCTGTCTACCCTTATCCACTTTTCTATCATCTGTCCCCCTGGGAGGAGGTTATATATAGATCATTGGATTAGTTCCCCCTTTCTCCCCTCACCTTCCTCCTATGCTCCTGGAATCACTACTTGCATTATTGGTCCTCAGGGGATTATCTGTCCTGAGTTCCCTGTTTTTCCAACTCTTACCTGTACCAATGTACATGCTTTGGTGTAGCAGGATTTGTAAGGTAGAACTGGGGTCATGATAGTGGCTAGGGAGGAAGCATTAAAGAATTAGAGGAAAGTTGTATGTCTCATCAGTGCTATGCTACACCCTGATTGATTTTTCTCTTCCTGTGACCCTTCTGTGAGAGATCCAAAGTCATTTGGGTCTCCGAGCTACCCTCATTCACATTGATATGACATTTTTGTTCTGGATCTTGATGCCATCGCCACTTCATGATCATACAGGGTGGTGTGATTCTTCCATGTGGGCTTTGTTGCTTTTCAGCAAATGGCTGCTTGTTTATCTTCAAGTCTTTAAGACTTCAGATACTATATTTTTGGATAGCCAGACTCCATCAGCTTTCTTCACCACATTTTCTTAAATACCCATCCCATTTTGTCTTCAGGGATCATGTTGGGAAGGCGAACATCACAGAATGCCAGGTTATTATTAGGACAAATGTCCTTGCGTTGAGGGGAGTATGTGACCCAGGGACTTCATTGCTTTGCTTTCCTTGCTGCCCTTAGTGTTTTGCTTCAGTGTGGTGGTTTACCTGTCTTTAAGAGTTTTTTTATTTCTGTTATCTTTTAGGTTATGGTTTTTTTTTTTAGTTTTATTCTATTGTGATTGAGTTAAAAAATTATTTCCTTTATATGAACCTGAGGATAGGCAAATCTACAGTGACAGCAACTAGATTAAAAATTTTTTAGGGCTGTGACAGGAGGTTTGGAGTAAGTAGAGAGCTAATTATAATGGTATATTAGGGTAGACAAGAGAAACAAATTCATAGACACTTATATGTGTATAGAAAAGATTTTTACATACAAAAGCAATTGAATATTGAGAAAACATCCTAGCCCAGTCCAGATCAACTCCTTAAGTTCGATATTAGTTCCTATGTCTGATACCAATCTATAAAATCCACTTCAGACTCATGAAATACATACAATGACGCCAAATGCAGGACAATCACAGGCCACTGGGTGACAAATCTTGGGGATCCAGTGGTAGAATAAGCATCTCAGTGCTGGCAGGGTCTCCACATGATTTCTTCAGCTCCGAGACTCTGGCTGCCATCAGCCTTTCTTCATGTGACTTGTCAACAAGCATGTCTCACAGAGACTGAGCCTGTGTCCTGCCTCCAACAAGCTATTTATCTCCTTAGAACCTTCCAATCAGGTCATCAAACTGGGACCTGCTTGACAGGAAACCCCACCCCTTCACTGATAAGTATCAAATCGACAATAGATTATGTGGCTACCACAGATGAATACAAAAATGAGAGAAAATTGATTGTGGTGATGAATATACAGCTCTTTAATATGTTGATACCATTTTCTCTTGTAAGGATCTTTGGGATTACATAGGGTCTATCTAAAATATCGGGAAAAATTATTCCACTTTAAGGTCTTGGGTTTTCATCATATCTGTAAAATCCCTTTGGCCGTGTAAGATGACATTCTCAGGATCCAGAAGTTAGCACATGGACATTTTTGGAAGACTCTTATTTTGCTTGTCACAAAGATGATATGGGGAGGGAGGGTAGACTTGACCTCACAGGCAAAATAAAGGTAAGATTTTAAGTTTGATGTGCTTGAGGAGAATCTAAGTGAAGATGCCAAGAAGACAACTGAATAAGTATTGAAAACTCAAGAGCGAGGTCTCAGTTATATGTAGGACTCATAGTACTGGAAACTATGGAAGTAGATAAGATCACTTACTGAAAGAATCCACTAGAGAAGGAAGTTTAAGACCAAATTCTGTACCACTGTCCTGACATCTAACATTTGTGGAGAGTAGGAGGATATGACAAGAGAAAAAAAGAGATAATCTGTTAAGATATAAATTACTTTTGAAAAAGGGCATCATGACAGCTAGAAGAAAAACATTTCAGAAAGAAATTCATAATATGGCTCAGAGACAGGAGAAGAATAGGTCAGAGCCACGACTTTTGCATTTGGCAGCAAGAAAACCATTGATGAATTTACTCAAAGATGACTTAGTGGTGTGGGAGTGAGTGGGAGGTGAGGAAACAGGAATCATGAAGAGGAAAAGGGAATGGGACAGGATTTTCAGAAGTTTGTGAGAGGTGACTTATTAATGATGGGAGATATGAAGTCTATGGTTCTCAAAATGTGGCTCCCAGATGAGCAGCAGAATCCTCTCCTGGGAACTTATTATAAATGCAAATTCTTGGCTGATAATCAACATCTACT
>PVJH01009653.1:0-77875 GCA_004026705.1 Nesogale talazaci
TGACTCATAGCAAGCCTAATGGATAGGGTAAACTGCCCCTGTGGGTTTCTCAGACTGTAATTCCTCACAGCAACTGAAAACCTTGCTTTCTCCTGGGGAGCAGCTGGTAGTTTCAAAGTGCTGACCTTGTGGTTAATTGCACAGTGCATAACCACTAGGACTCTTCTGTGAGCTCTCGGCTTCCAAAATCAAAAGTCTGCGATTTGATGAATCATCTTTCATTGGTATATGTAGATTAACAGCTGTTTTAAGTTTTTTAATGGAGTGATTTTGTATTTTTAGAGCTATGGTTTCTGTAATTCAGCTACAAAATATGTGACACACTCTGAATCATGAAAAATTTTTGTTTCTCTTTTATGTTAAATTTCACTATGATACAGATTGAAGTAGTTTTAACTAAATGGTAATTACCACCTAAGTTGCCACAAAGAGAATTTGGCTGTGAACACATTATTAAAGGCAAATTTAGAAAAATTTATTTGACCACAGAAAGTTTTAATATCCTTGCAATAGCAGCTAGCAAGGAAACAAATAGAACAGAAGGCATTTAAAAAAAGAATTTAGCTTATGTGAAATGTTTTCCAGATAAAATTCCAGTCATTTCAAAGTATAACACTGGAGGAGCAATGTCCTTCCTGCATTCTCTTTCCATGTTGTAAAGAACAGGCAAAGGTCAGGTTTTCCATTCCCAAACCAGGCTATGCTACCCACAGAAACAAGAACCATGGGGTGCAGTGGGAAATCCACCTGCTGCTCTTGGACCCCACTCGCCACTCTGCAGGAAGTGACACTGCACTCTGCTGCCATAAATACTGCAGACCTGAAACCCTACTTGTAGTTCTCCTCTGTCCTATAAGGTCACTCTGAGTCCGAACCGATTTCATGGCAATGAGGTTTTCATTCAAAATGAATTCTCTGGATTCACAGACAGATGCACTGTCACAGAGTCACAGTCAGAGAAATCTAGTATAGAAGGTAGTGTACATTTTTCACTTTTATGTCTCTAAGTAAGAATCATTAAGGTGACATCACATCAGGCTTCAGTGAATTGCTGGGACTCCAGGCATTTTGCTTGCCTTTGTAGTCTAACGTTGTGGTTTGATTTAAGGTTTTTTTTTTTTTTTAATAAATTCAGCTAAATTTGTTAATTCTGCAAGTTAGAGATTAAGGTAAATTTCATTGAAATGATCTAAGTAAAATAAAATAAATAGATTCACAGTAGCCTAAGTAAAAAGGAGCTGAGGTGTTCTTTATAATGTAAGTATAATTTGTTACAGCTTCTTTAGAAGGAGAAATTGAAACAAATATTTACTCTATAGTTACAGTATGGGAGTCTCTCAGGGGCAGTTCTACCCTGTTCTGTACCGGCACTGTGAGTCACCATCTACACAGTGGCAATGGAATTTTTTTGTTTGTTTTTACTTGGAACCCCAAGATGGTTTGCTAAAAAGAAACTATTGAAAGTTATTCTTGGGCTGAGCCCCGGTGGCGTAGTGGTTGTGTGCGGGACTGCGGCCCACTGGGACGGAGGTTCAATCCCAGCAGTGGGGCTGGGCCTCCTACTCCCACCACCGGAGAGCAGTGATGCCAACAAAAAAAAAAAAAAAAAAAGTTATTCTTTTAAGTGCTAGAGAAAAGACGAGATAAATTGTGCACTTGCACTGCTGTCAACCAAAGTATGACGACTATTTACCACCAGAGCAGAAACAGCATAAAAAATAAGACAAGATACTTAATAGGTAACTAATACCCTGCAACTTTTTGGTAAGACTAATACGGTTCCTTTTCTAGAATCCCTCACTTTCTAATGCATAAAACATCTCTTTCTTAACTAGGGGGAGGGTTCTGGACCCAGGGCTGGGTCTACCCTGTGTCTTTGCCGATATTACTCAAAGGGCTCTCCTTCTTCCTCTGCCTTATCCTGTCTGTCTGGGGAATTGACTCACTTGCAGCAGGCTGCTGAATCAACTGCGCTGTGTGAATAAAATAATGAGAGAAGAGATCAATTTTGGAATCCCAGAGTATTGTAGTTTTCATTAAGGAGAACTGGTGGCGTGATGGTTAAGCCTTAGACTGCAATCTGAAAGGTCGACTGTTCAGTCTCATAAGCTTTTCTGTGGGAGGTAGGGACCTTCGACTTCCTTAAGGAGTTAAAGCCTCAGAAACTCACCGTGCACTTCTACCTTGTCCTACAGGGTCGTGGTGAGCCAGTGTCGACTCACTGGCAGTGAGCTTGGTTTTTGTAGTGAGCATTTCATTTCTATATCATTAAAATCTGTTCAGCACGGAAAAGCCAAAATTCAGAGATGAAAGTTATGATAAAAAGAAACCAACTTCAAAAATTTGCCGTGTCCAATGCTGTTATGCATAATTTTGCAACCACCAACAACAAAATAACTGTGTGTGTGTGTGAGTGTGAGAGAGGGTTTCAAAAAATTATTTTGTCTTTCATTTCCATTTTTCCACGAATCTTTTGCAGCATCTTCTGTGTGAACATGTTTCTTCTCTCCCTCTGTGTCTAACATAAAAACAATCCAACAGCCAAACACTGAACATGTTTACTCAACTAGAGAGTCCAGTCTTTCCTCAAAAAAGCCTCTGTAGATTACAAACTGCTGGCTGTGCAGTTAGTAGCCCAACACATAACCACAAAGCCACAAAAATGGACACGTCTCATAAAGACCATCACCTCATAGGATTCATTTTCGTAGTGTGGAAAGTCATTGAGAAAAAATGGTGTTTGGGTATGGTTTGGCTACAGCTTCCTTGGGGATGGCTTTAAGTGAAATTAAATCCTTGACATCAATCATCTTTACACTGAGTATGATTTTGTTTGGGAATTTTTAAAAATTTTATTCTGAAAGGAATGCTATACTGGATGTGTTAGTCCTGGTAAACTAGAGAAACAAATCCATAGACACACATATGAATATAAGGGAAATATATATATATATATATATATATACATATATATATATATATATATATGAGGAATGGGGCATTTAGAAAGCATTCTAACCCAGTCCAGTAAAAAGTCACAAGTCTGATATTACCTCATTCGCCTGATACCAGTCTATAATGTCTCCTTCTGACTCATGAAGTCACGGGTGCAGAGTCCCAGCACTGGCAGGGGTCCCCTCATAGCTCCTCACTTCCAGGGCGCTGGGTCCATCAACAGCATCCAGTGGTGGTCTCCAGGTGGTTTCTCCAACTTCAGAGGTCTGGTCCCATCAGGGTAAGGCCATGTGGCTTCTCCTCCAGCTCCTTGGATGCTGCCTTCCTGTCCCATCCGTAGTTCATTGTCTCCAAGTCTAACTCCCAACAACTGGGGAGATAACGTCTCATCTTCATAAGGGAAATATTGCAAGACTTCCCAGAAGTCTCAGGAGGAAGCCATGCCCACATGGAGGCCCCATTGGCTTCTCCATGGCTATCTCCAGATTAACAGGCCAGACCCCACCCCTACATCTCAATCATGAAATTAACATAAGCACATGACTGCCACATGTGCTGTGATGGTCTGTGACCATCGTTGGTCAGTTCTTTCTGTCCTCTTCGCTGTCACCAGGGGCTATCTGGATATCACAATTGGTTCTCAGACTTCATCTAATCCTGATGTTTCTTTTTTCTTCATATAGTCCAGCTTCTCCATCAGTTGCTCAGTACATTGATTGGATAAACATGGTGAAAAGATACAATCCTAACATCCATCTGTTCTGACTTTAACCATCAGCATCCCCTTGCTCCGTTCCAATCACTGATTGTATTGATCTGTGCCATGAATGAGCACACATAAGTGGTGTGCAATTGCCATTCTATACAATGTTATTGGCATTTTGTTATGATTCACACATTGATTATCATTTCATAATTAATGAAACACAGATATATATCTTTCTGGAATCCTCTGTTTTCAGCCAAGATCCCTCTGAGGTCAGTGACAATGTGCCTCTACCTTCATTCTGAATCTGACTTTGTATGTCTCTTAGCTTCCTGTCCAAATACTGCTGAAGTATTTTATCAGTTTTCTTCAAATGCATGCAATATTAATAATATTGCTTGATCATTTCTCATTTTCTGGGATCATCTTTTTTTTAATCAAGCAAATATAAGAGTTCATTCTAGAAAGTTGACTAAGTAGCTAGGCCTCTCAAATATTGGTATATGTAAGTTAATACTTTTAGAGTCACTTCTGTTTGTTGAAACATCTCATTGAATATTCCATCAATTATTAAAGCTTTGTTGTACCATATACCTCCAGGGCAGCTTTGGCTCCTTACTATTGCTTCTTGATGCTGTTTCCTGAGATGTTTGCATGTCAATCTTTTTTTACAGAAAGTTACTATGTATTTATTCCACTTTCATGGTTGCTGTGATATCATTCAATATGTTTGCTTACAGAATATTTAATACTCTAAAAAAAACTAAAAAAAGAGAAGGTTTAATACTGCAACTCTAAACTTGGATTCTCCTTCAATTCTTTAAGCATGAGCTTGCTAAGCATCCAACTTTTGTTTATTTTAACTGCAGAGATTTGCACATGTTATTGTAAACTTTGTTTTATTGACTTAAAAAAATAAACAACTGCCATCAAATAGAGACCAGATCAGAACTACCCTTGTAGATTTCTGACACTGTCATTCTTTGGAAAGGCCATCTTTATTCAGAGGTGTGGATGGTGGTTTTGAAACATTGATCTATGATTAATAGCCAAAATCACAACCACTATACCACCAGGTTCCTCCTTGATAGAATCTTTGAAATTCTGAGTTCCCCTGTTTTATTTCATCATCACTTCAAACTACATTCTTGAACAATTTTCAGGGTCTCATCTCACATCCATTTTAGTCTTTCTTGCCTGCCTTCTTAGTGGCTGCTTTTATTCTTCACATATGGTTCTTAAATGTAAACCCACAACTCAACTGCTTTCATGATTACTTTTGATGTTTCAGAACCATGCGTGGTCCAATCCCTAAACAAGGTGGATATGCTAAAGATTTTTCTTTGGCACTTTTTGCCTTTTAAATTTTTTCTTTATTTTCCTCTTTAATTTTCACAATAGCAAAATTGGTGGTCTGTTCTGTTGTTGGTCTCTGGTCTAATTCTGATCAATAACTTTGAGCTTTTCTATTGGCCCTTCCCCCACTGATGGTTGATTTGATTTCTATGTATTCTATCTGATAAAGTCCCTGTGTAAAGTTATCACTTGCATTGCTTAAAAGAGCTACTTGCATTTTATTTATATTGGACAATATGACTCTAAATATCAATTTAATATTTATTACATTATATTTATGGTGAGATAGGGAGGGTCGGGAGCACAGATTGCAATGAATAAAAGAAACCAAAAAAAAAAAAAAGAAAGAAAGAAAGAAAGAAACCAGAAGGGAAGGGAGGCAGTGGTCTGTGTGCAATTTGAAAATAATTAAAAATCTACAACCTAGCAAGGGCCCATGAGGGTAGGTGAGGTGCGGGGAGAGGAAGGAGGGAAAAAAGGAGGGGCTGATATCAAAGGCTCACTAGAAAACACATGTCTACAAAAGAATGATGGAATATATGCACTAATATGTCAGATTGTACTAAATTGATGCATTGATTTTAACAAGAGTTGTAAGAGTCCTAACAAATTATATATGCATATATATGAATTAGCAAATTTTAATACAAGTGAGAAATGTTCAGGATTAAAGCTATTTATCAGGACATGTTACAATTTTTTTTGATGTCTACTAATAAAAACCGAAAGAGACATATCACTCTAATGTATCGCCAAAGTCAAGCTGAATGCATTCAGCTCAGGCTCTGCAGTCCAGCAAAAACAGTTCCAAGCTAGCTGCAACTCAAAGACAATCAGCTCCATGTCCATGTTCAGAAAGTCTAGTTTCTCCAATTATCTGTCCAGGTAATGCTATCAGTTAACCACAGGTATCAAGTGGAATCAGAATTCCTTTCACTTTCACCTATTTTCTGATAGAAAGGCCTCTGCAATGTCTTTCACTTCACTGGAAATGCTCTTTCTTGCCAGGACAAAGTAGACCACTTCTGATAATCCTGAGAGCTCAAAACCCTCAGAAGACCAAATATCCCAACATCGTTCATGCTGCAAGTGTGTTAGAACCATAATTTTCCGCAGCAAAAGTCCCGATTTTAGCAAACTGATCTTCCACTGGGAAATGCTGTGGATTGAATTGTATGTGCCACCCCAAGTCAAATATGTGTTATAAATAATGATTACTATATCTATAGTTACAATCCCAATTAGGAACATGCTTTCTTTGCTACTTATGCAAGATCAGTCTAGGGTTATGAACACATGATTAAATATAATAAAATATTTCAAATTTTGAATCCGTGTATAAGAGAAACCTTTAAAAGAATGTGGACTCTAACATTTTCTTCTAAACATCAGTGGTAGAAAAGTGCTGGCATTTCACCCTAAGATTAAAAAAAAAACCCTGACCCAGAAAAACAAGGTATTGAGTTCTGGCTCTCACAAATTTCACTGTGTAAAAAGAACAGATCTGATACAGAAATGGCAGAAGGAGGAGAAAATGAATGCCAGACCACAAGGAGATTGTCAAGGAAAAGAAGCTCAAAATAAACAAGGTCCTTCCATCAGAGCAGGCATAGAGAGAGAGTGTTGTTCTCCTTGTACTAGAACCCTGAATTCAAACTCGTATCAGATGAAATTGTGAGAAAATACATTTGTGCTTGCCAAGCACACTCATATTTAGGTATGTGTGATATAACAGCACCAGACAACTAAGACAATAGCCATTAAAATGTCTCTGCAATTCTATATGTCTCTGCAATTCTATTTGCATCCAAACTCTAGGATGCCGCTCGGCAATACCTACTGTCTAACAGATTGCAGGATACCTTTCCTTTAGCTACTAACGATTCCTCTGACTTGCACTTAGCTACTTGTCAATAACTACCAGCCTTCCCGTGTCCTATAAATGCCTTTAAGAATTGTTGCTAAAAAAAAAAAAAAAAAAAAAAAAAGGGCTGAGCCCCGGTGGCGTAGTGGTTGTGCGTGGGACTGCGGCCCACTGGGACGGAGGTTCAATTCCAGCGACTTGCATTTAGCTACTTGGCAATAACTACCAGCCTTCCCGTGTCCTATAAATGCCTTTAAGAATTGTTGCTAAAAAAAAAAAGGGGCTGAGCCCCGGTGGCTTAGTGGTTGTGCGTGGGACTGCGGCCCACGGGGACGGAGGTTCAATTCCAGCAGTGGGGCTGGGCCTCCTACTCCCACCACCGGAGAGCAGGGATGCCCCCCCCCAAAAAAAAGAAAAGAAAAAAAGAAAAAAAAGTACTGCTATATGCTATTTTTTTTACGTAGTCTTCCTCCACATCTTTCCTTTTAAGGAATCAAAGCCTGAAATCCTAATTATGGAATCATTTACAAAAATACTTGTCACATATATTGTCTCTATTTATGATTATTGTGAATATGTTTCCAATTTAAGTGCTACATAAATGTATACCTCTTCAAATATATTGCATCCACAGTCAGATTATAAAGAATTAAACTCAAAATAATGTCTCCATCAATATAGTCTTAGCTGAAATTGAGAAACCGAAGCAAAATGATTGGCATTTTGAAAGTTAAACCTCTGACTTTCACAATTAAACTGCTCTTGCCTGTGGTCCATGGGAGAAAGATGAGGTCGTCTGCTCCCGTACAGATGTACAGTCACAGGAGTGCGAAGGAACAGTGCTCTGTCCTGCTGGGTCCTCTGGGAGTTGGAATCAGCTTGCATCCAGTAAGTGATAGGTGATGTGCTCTAGTTTATAAAGATATATCTGAATATTTTTTATTTGCAGAATTCTGTGTCAAATACAGGTCATAAATTTGTTTCAAAACAAGATATCTTATTGCAAAGTATTAAAAATATAGATATGGTGGGCTGAGCCCCGGTGGCATAGTGGTTGTGCATGGGACTGCGGCCCACGGGGACGGAGGTTCAATTCCAGCAGTGGGGCTGGGCCTCCTACTCCCACTACCGGAGAGCAGTGATGCCTCCTCCCCGCCCCCCCCCCAAAAAAAATAGAGAGAGATGGCCAAAATTTAAAAATTATAACACAGCCCAAATTAAAAATATGAATTAATTAAGAACATCACTAGCTTTGAGTCTCTCGATTCATTTTATCATGCAGTTTTAAAAGACTTGAATATTTCTGAAATTTAATGATGGTAGGTATGTGAAAAGTAAGGCATATTTTGTAATGCTAAAATATGTTTTTATTTAACTTTAACTTTTCCACAAAATTTTACAGTTCAGGTTCTCAGTGTGTATCAGGTTCAAATTGACAGAGAATCTATTTCTATTGATAAACTATTTCTATTCTATTTCATGTTGAATAAATTTTGACTTAGATGTGTGCCACTTGTCATTCAAAAACTTTCTGGTCCATTAATTTTTTAAATTAAGAAGCAACCTTATTTTCACTCTGTGATGTGCTCTCCTAAAATTTATATTCATATTATCAATATAAAAGCAAGCAATGTCATAGTTAATATAGAACATTTTATTGTATTTACTGTTGCATTCACATTATTGTTAGATGCTTTCTAGTGAACTTGTAATTTTTTTCTTTTATTTTCTATATTAGAGGTTAAATCAAAACTGTTTTCCTTGGTGTCTTCTGTTGAGACTGATGTAACATATTTTAGATGGGTTTTTACTTCTGTCTTGTTTTGGGCCTTACATTTTTAATTTCTTTTCATTCTTTGAAGCTCATGTGTGGTTAGCATACTGAAATTTATTAATCTTTATTGACATGTCATAATTGTTTGTTTTTTCAAATTTCCTTGAATCTTAGTTTGCTTATTCATTAAAACCAGTATAACTTTTCATGTTTCTTATTCACTGTGGGTAGTCAAAGGACAATGCCTTTATCATTTTATCAAAAGACATGTAATCAGCCTCTATCTCTAGATTATGAGGAGGGGATGTGTTTCATTTTAATGCCTTGTGTTAGTCTGGGTAGACTAGAGGAACAAATTTCATAGACACGAATATAGATATAAGGAAAAGGTTTATATCTAGGAGGAACAGGAGAGTGAGCACAGTCCAGTTCAAAGTCCTAAGTCCGATATTAACCCACATGCCCAAAATCAGTCTATAAAGTCTCCTTCTGACTCATGAAGTCACAGGTCAGTGGGTGCAGAATCCTGGCGCTGGCAGGGGACTCCCCATGGCTCGTCGCCTCCAGGGCTCAGGGTCCATCAACAGCAGAAGCAACTCATCGCTGGCAGAGGTCTCCATGTGGCCGCCCCAGCTTCCGAGGTCTGGCTCTATCAAGGAAAAGCCATGTGGTCTCTCTGCCAGCTCTTCCAGCTTCTCAGACGCTGCCATCTTGTCTTGTCTGTGATTCATTGTCTCTGAGACTAACTCCCAACAACTGGGGAAGATAGCTTCTCATCTTCACGAGGGAAATACCACGAGATTTCCCAGAAGTCTCAGGTGAAAGCCATGCCCACCTCATTGGCTCATTGGCTCATTGGCTCAGCGGCCTCATTGGCTACTCAATGGCTATCTCCAGATTAACAGGCTAGACTCCACCCCTACATTTCAATCATAAAATTAACTTAAGCACATGACTGCCACATGCTTACATCTTTCTTACCTCAGTCCACAAGAACATATTTTCCTTATAATAAATACACTATTATCACAAAACATGGCTATCTTTTCTTTCTGGCTAAAGATAGGCTCTAATATGCTATAAAAGAAAGAAACAGTAATGGACGCATGTGGCAGCTTTATTGCTCCAGAGGACATTAAAATCACACACAGGAGAGGAATTCATAGCTATCATGTCTAAGTTGAATTCATCTGGATATGGGTTTCAGTGACTTTTTAACCACAGTAAATTTTTATCTTTAATGATTGCATTCAAATGTTAGAACAGCCTAAGGTGGTCCTGGAAGAGCAAATCAACCATCAGGGGAACAATTATGCCCATTCAGGGCTGAAACTTCTCTAGACAGCATGAGACAAGGACTAGGGAAAGCATCAAGTGAAAAACTCCTGCCATACCAGGGTTTCTCTGAATTGTTCATTTTATTCAAATAAATAAATATCGATGTAAATAGTTATGAGAATCACACAATTATTTTAAAATGCAATGATTTAAATTTTATGGGATCATTAGTACAGTAGTACAAGGGAGGTAAACTGAAATCAAGAGCAGCAAACTCCTGACTTTTACCTGCTGAGTGTCATTGGTAGGAGGTGTTTCCTAGTCCATTTTAGGAAGTCTCCAAAGACCAGGAATTCAAGCCTGCACTAAAAAACAAAACCAAACCAAAAATCACACAGGCAACAAACGGTTGAGGAAGCACGGATCCTGTCTTATCTTACAATGTACTGACTCTGTGCACAGCATGGATCATGCATAAAAACGGAATTGATCAGCGGAATCCTGGTGGCACAGTGGTTGTGTGCAGTACTGTGGTCCACAGGGTTGACGGTTCAAATCCAACAGCAGCTCTCCAGGAGCAAGGCTGGGCTTCCTACTCCCACCAGGGCAGTGATGTGGGGGAAAAGAAGAAGAAAAAGAAAAGATAAAAATCTGAAAGCAGGATTGAGATCAGAAAATAAATTGAATATTGAAATTTGAAGTTGCATTGCTGTTTCACAAACATTTATGATTGCATATAATGACTCCCCTAAAGTCCTTAACTGCAAAATGCCATAGATGGCAAAATATTTTTCAATATACTATCACAGAAGTATAATATGGCTTAAAGATGCATCTCAATTTCATAAAGACTAGAATGAAAAAGGAAAAGGGGATTATAATGTTGACCTGAGGGCTGAGCCCCAGTTGCATAAATGGTTGAGTGCTGAACTGCAGCCCGAGGGCTTGGTGGTTCAAATCCAGCAGCAGCTCCCAGGAGCGGCACTGGGTAGCTCCCACAACCACCAGAGGCAGTGATGCCCACAAAAAAAATATTGACCTGAGAATTGTTTTTGGGATAACAAATATACCATGAGTCAAAAAATAGAAAACTTATCTTTTAAAAACCATTATTGTTATCTAGAAGAGCTTTAAAAATAACCGTAGAGGCATTATTGTTATCAAAAGCATCCTTATTGTGTTTGAAATGTTATAGTTAATCTCTTTTATAATATTTTGTGTCAGCTATCTCATTTTGAAAAATGATACGAACAATTTTAAAGCTATGGAAAAAGGCAATCAAGTTTTCATTTACGCATTACTGTTTTTAACCTATCAAACATAATTGCTAAATAATTATTTACAAAAACCTTGCCTTACCAGAACCTATATTAAGTTATGTGTATCTGTTGTTATAAAAATTGTTTCATTTATTTGAGCTTACATAAGTGCAAACTGAGATTGACAAGATATAAAAATCTTTGTCAAAAGATCAATAGAGAGTAAATAATCTTATCTTTGTGACTTAAAGCCTACATCACCTTCATTATGTTCTGCCATCTTTTGCTGTCATGTTTTCTGTTTCCTTAAGGGCAAAATTCAGTTTATAAGCTGGTGGCAAATCGCTACAATGAATTTGCTGAGTTCACCTGTTTTAGACAGCAGGAATTTTCTCTTAGATAACCATTGTGGCTATATGTCTTAATGATATGCAGAATGACATGAATATCATTCAGAAAAATTAGAAAATAAATGTATCTCACTAAGATTTCAAATGACATGAATGCTTTGCTTCTGGGAATTTGTTGATTAAGATAATTATGTCAAGCTATACATTTAAATTCACACAAATGTAAAATGGAGAGGTCAAATGAATTGGCCATAGTATTTCAAGTAAAACTAAAGTGAATTTATATTTCTAACATCTATGATTAACAAAATTGAGCAATGGAGAAATCAGATGAATCAATATTAGCACCTTTTTTCTTCCCAGAATCCTTTTTGGTATATTCACATTTTGGTCTCTCTCTCTCTCTCTCTCTCTCTCTCTCTCTCTCTCTCTCTCTCTCTCTCACACACACACACACACACACACACTCCCACAATTAGTCAAAATAATGAAGTTCAAATTTACTAGCTTCACTAGCTGTAGGAGACAGACGTGGCAGTGGCAAAGGTGTGGCAGTCTGCCTCTGTAAAGTGGGAAAGTTGGCAAGCCTATGAAGAACGTTTACACCATCCTGCAAGCATTGTTCTCATTCAGAACTAATTCCAAGGCAACGAGTTCAGTTTTTTAAGTGATTATTGGTGTTATATGATCAACTCTGATGGCCCACTGAAAATTTGAATCATTCTGTCAACCAAACTCAGCGCTATTGAGTTTAGTGATTCCTACTCTCAGGGACTCTAAAGGAAAGAGGGAAGCCACCCCTGTTGATGAGGCAGGAACTCCATATAGGAGTAGCCTACCTCATCTTTCTCACATGGAATGACGACTCATTTCCAACTGCAAGCCATGCAGGTGACAGCCGAAAGCACAGTGGTGACATAGTGGGTTACTGGTTGGACTGGTGAGCAGTTTGAACTCACCAGTCACTCTGCAGGATAAAACTGAAGCTTTCAGCTCTTGTAAAATTTTACGTCAAAAAAGACAAGCAAGGGACAGTTTTTCTGCCAATAGGATTACTATGTGTCAGAATTGACTTGATGGCAGTCAGTGATGCAGAAACGCTAAAGTTAATGAAAGAAATAATGAGTAAAGGAGAGAAAAAAATTCAAAGGGAACCTCAAGAAGTTAAAGTAATCCATTCTAATCCAATGTACAAAAGTCAAGAGTTAGAAACAAACAAAGAAGAACACACTTGGTATTCCTTCAGCTGATAGACTTGAAGAAAAATTCAGTTCTCAACTTGAAATTGCAAAGACTTTTATGGACAAAATATTGTATCATGTAGTAAGAATTAAAAGTAGAAGGAATAGAAAGTCTTTATCCAAAAAGCTTTTAAACACTGTTGATACTCAGACATTTCAGGAGGTAGCATATGGCTGAAGTATAAATTTTATTGAAGTTAAAAGTTCAAGCTGCATTGGAAGCATTGGTTAAAAAAACAAAAACAAAAAACTAAATTGAAATTGAAGAATTCTATCACTGCCTTCCATCTGAAATTGTTCTAGCATACAATAAAATGATTTGATAATTTTTTGGCAATGGAATACAAAAGTTGTAAACAAATAGGAAAGAACAGTTGGTGAAAAATATGATCATGATAAAATTTTGCAAGTGAAACTAATTGTTTAATGTTAGTAACCTTTTTCAACAAGAAATAAGGAAACAGACGCCTGGTCTTCTTTAAATGGAAAACCCAGAAACTGAATTGACACTAAATATAAGCAGCTAAAACCAGAGTAGGAGGATCATATATAAGTTCAGGTTGAAGTTAAAGAACAAGCAAACAAGTAGATGAGGGCCCCCCCCCAAAAAAAAAAACACTGGGTCTATTCCACCTGAACTTCAAAAATATTTCATGAACAAATGTACTGATTTTCTCATTAATAACAGAAAATTGGATGATCTGTGGGAGGTCATCAAACATCACTCATGGAGAAAGCAATGGGTCAGTAAATAGAAAAGAAAGAAAAAGTCAAAATAGGTGTCAGAAGACAAGCTGAAATGTTTAATTGTAGAGTAGCTAAAGTCAATGGAAAAATTATGTAATGAAAGAGCAGAAAACATCTTTCAGTGGTCAGCAGGAGAAGACAAAGTAAATATTATAATGAAATGTGCATAGGTCAGTGTATAGATGGAAAACCAAGAAGGCCAAACATTCTTAGCTTATTTTATACTGATAGAAGTCAAGAAAAAATACAAGGCTCCAGTTGCAGTAATGAAAGCTTCTATGGGCAAAATATTGAATAATGAAGGAAAAATCAAAGGATGATGAGAAGGATACACAGAGTTGCTGTACCAAAAAGAACTAGTTGACATTCCACAATGTCAAGAGCTAGCATAAGAGCGAGAACCAATGATACTGAAGTTTAAACTACACATAAAGTATTAGGAGAAACAAGGTTCCAGGAATTAATGCAATACCTATTGAAATGTTTGCACAAGTTGCTGAAGCACTGGAGGTACTTGTTTATGCCAGGGAATTTGGAAGACAGCTACTTGGTCAATTAGAAAAGATTCCCATTTTTACACATTGCAAAGATAGATAACCCAGAAAAATGCTGTAGTTATTTTTCAATTCCATTGATATAACATGCAGATGACATTTTGCTGAAGATTGTTCAATGACTGCAACAATATATTGACAGAAAGCTATGATTGGTTCATATTGAGCAAGGAAGTAGACAAAGGGACATTACTGCAGATGTCAGATGGGACTTGACTGCAAGCAAACAAAGCCAGAAAGCCGTTTACATGTATTTTATTGACTTTTCTGAGGCATGTGATTGTGTGGATCATGACAAACTATGGATAGTCTTCAGCTGAAAAGGAATTCCAAAACACTTCATTGTATTCATACAGAATTTGTAAATGGATCAAAAGCAGTTGTGTGAGCAGAACATGCAAATACTGCATGGTTTAAATCAGGGAAGCTATATGTCAAGGTTGTATTCTATCTGTAATTTTAGACTGTAAACTGAGCAAATCTTTAGAGAAGCTGGATTATATGAAGAAAAATCAAGCATCAGGATTGGAGGAATGTTTATAAACAACCTGCAGTATGTAAATAGCACAAACTTACTTGCTGAAAGTGAGGAATTGAAGCACTTGCTGATGAAGATCATTAATTGAAGTCTTCATTATGAATCACATCTAAATATAAGGAAAACCAAGATCCTCACAATTGTACCCATAAATAACATCATGATAAATGGATAAAAAATTTGAAGTTCACAAAGATTTAATGCTGTTGAACTTTACATTCAAGACTCAAGAAAACAGATGTCAAGAGATCAAAAGACACATTGCATTAGTTAAATTTTCTGCACAAGACCTCTTTAAAAACGGTTGAAGATCAATAATGTTACTTTGGGAACTAAGATGTGCCTGAGTCAAGCCATGGTATTTTTAATTGCTCATATGTACCGGAAAGTCAGACACTGAATAAGGAATGTCAAAGAGAAATTAATGCAGTTAAACTAAGGTATTGATGAAGAATATTGAAAGCATCATGGAATGCCAAAATAATAAACAAATCTGTCCAGTAGAAAGATAGCCAGAATTCTCCCTAAAACAGTGGTTCTCAACCTTCCTAAGACTGCGATTCCACATAGTTCCTCATTTGTGGTGCACTCCCACCGTAAAATTGATTTCATTGCTACTTCATAGCTGTAATTCTGCTACTGTTCTAAATCGCAATATAAATCTCTGATATTCAGGATTTTTTTTCATTGTTACAAATCGAACATAATTAGAACACAGTGATTAATCACAGAAACAATATACAATTATGTTATATTTATTTCTAATGACACATCAATGACATTTTGTCTTAAAGCATAGTTTCACATGGTTCACAGTCTTCACACCCAGCTACTCAGATGTGAACATGTCTGCATGTGGGCATTCCTGTCTGGAGATGAGCAGGTGCCTGGGTTCTTAAGACTACCAAAATATGTGTTCTTCAGCAACCCATGTGAAAGGATTGTTTGACCCTCAACGGCCTTGAGAACCACGGGTTGAGAACCGCTGCCCTAGCGGTGATATATCTCCTGACATTTGGAGACATTATCAGGAGAGACCATTTCCTGGAGAAGGACACCATTCTTGTTCCAGTGAAAGGTCAATGAAGAAGAGGAAGTCAGTCCTTGCAAGAGATGGATTAGCACTGTGACCGCAACGAGTTCGTGCAAAACCGCAGTAGTGGTCATGGTGCTGGGCCCAGTGGTATTCAGTACTGTTGTTTGCTCTAAGTCGGAGCTGACTCAGTGGCAGCTAATGGCAACATATGTATTTATAGTTCTATGAAAATAATAGTGATTGTTAACGTTAAAAAGCAAGATGTGTAGACAATGAATTATTTCGTTTGACTTTTAAATTATTTTAATTTTAGAAAATTATTTTGAATATAGCTGCTTCAAAAATCATCAACATAACTATGATTTTTAGTTAATAAATATACCAAACAATATATAATTTTAATTTGGTAGCACAGGTTTGTAATCTCAGAAGGGTTCAAATTTTGATTATTGTATGTGTTAGTCCAGATAGACTAGAGGAACAAATTTCAGAGACACACATATAGGTTTAAGGAAAAGGTTTATGTACAAAAGGAATGGGATATGGAGAAAGCATCCCAGCCTAGTCCAGTTCAAAGTCGTAAGTTCGGTATTAACCCATATGCCTGAAATCAATCTACAAAGTCTTCTTCCAACTCATGAAGTCACAGGTCAGTGGGTGCAGAATCCCGGTGCTGGCAGGGCACCTCGCCTCCAGGGCTCAGGGTCCATCAACAACAGAAGCAACTCATCGCTGGCAGAGGTCTCCATGTGGCCGCCCCAGCTTCAGAGGTCTGGCTCCATCAAAGCAAAGCTGTGTGGTCTCTCCGCCGGCTCCTCCAGCTTCTCAAACGCTGCCAGCTTGTCTTGTCCATGATTAATCATCGTCTCTGAAACTAACTCCCAACAACTGGGGAAGATAGCTTCTCATCTTCACAAGGGAAATACCACGAGATTTCCCAGGAGTCTCAGGTGAAAGCCATGCCCACACAGAGGCCTCATCAGCTACTCAATGGCTTTCTCCTGATTAACAGGCCAGACTCCACCCCTACATTTCAATTATAAAATTAACATAAGCACATGACTGCCACATTATATGACAGTCTTTTGTTATTGATTAAAGATATTAATATGCTTATAAAATGCAATACATGTATTACTACATGTACTTCAGGAATTATTTTCTTATTATGAGTTTGCAAAGTTATGTAACCAATATATCATTTCAATTATACAAGTCCAATAAGTTACACATGAGTTTAAAACTTAAGGAACACAAAGCTGAATTGCATAACTCTATCTCTCAAGAAATTTCAAATATTGTAAGTCACAGAGAGAAACTAATGCTTGTTAAATTATTCAGATATTTGACTCTAAAATGACATCAAGATCACTTCAATGTGATAAATCTAGCCATAATTTCTTATAGAATATGATTTTTATTACTCTGAACATTTAGAATATTCAAAGAGATGCCTAATGGTATGACGGCAAGATGAAAGGTACGAGTAAATGTAAGAATTGGGCAGGAACACTGGGGATAGGGAAACTGGAAATAGCTCAAAAAAAAAAAAAAACTCAATTTGTGCAAACCATTGGGAAAATAGTGTGAGGAACCTTATCTGTATTGCAAAGAAATGATGTTATATTCAGAATAGTGGGTTTATGAGTAGCTATTTTTGTATATGATTTGCTTTTTACAAATTTCAAGGAAGTGTTTTGATTAAATGATGTAATTTTGCAGGTAATAAATAAGACACAAAACAGAATTATTTCTGTCTTGTTTCTGTCCTGTAGAATTATTTTAGAATTGAGTATCAAAATGAAATAATCAATTTCTGAAAAATTACTAGAGTTCATTTAAAAACTCAATCTACAAGAATGCGGAAAAAAGTGGAATGAGTTGGCTAGGCACATAATTCATGATTTACATTATCTGGTGTGATATCAGACAAACAGCATCTCCCATTAATTTCCTCTAAGGATAGAGCAGATAAAAAAACTGACATAATTATCTTCAGTAAAGATCAGAGACTTAGGTGACCCTAGTGTGAAGAGAATCATAGGATCTTCGTGGGTGGGTTCTGCAATGTAATTTAAAAAAATTTTTTTTTGTTATTTTCTGCAATGCAATTTTAAGGAACTGGATGATCACTGAACCTTGATCTGGACACTTTTTCATTCAAATTTGTTTCAGTTTCCTGCATATATGCTGTAACATCAGAAAGATGAATGCATTTTGTTGGTTTTTTTGATTGACTTTATTATACAAAGGTTTAGCGGCACAATGGCTTTAAGCACTCAGCCACTAACCAGGCTGTTCCCCTCAAAATTTACAGCTCAGGGAACTCTGTGTCAATTCTACTATGTCCTATATGGGTGCCATACATCAGATTCAACTTGCGTATAAAAGTATTGTTTCTTTGGGGCAGGAAGCTTTAAGGTGGGGTGCTCATCTACTTAGTTTTTCCATGCCCCAGTTGCCCTATAATTAAAGCATCTTCCCATCATTCTACATCATTCTTTCTCCTCCTCTCTGTAATTAACATCTTTCCCTCCTGAATGATTAGCAGGTTCCAAACACTAACCTCTCAGCAAGTGTTAAGTAATTAACCACTGCCCTATTTCCTAAACTCTGGACAGAATGTGTTCCTTACTCTGCCCCTATTGCAGGTATGCACAATACAATAGCTCAGAACTTTTCAGACTAGTATCCTTCACAGGGGAATGTGCATCTAAATTTCCTATATGTGTATTTTTTATTTTTGACACCTTGTTTACTTTTAACAATAGAACACTCCATTGCATGCATGTAACACAGTCCCTAGATTCATTTGTCTAGCCAAGAATAAGGTTGCTTCTATTTTCTAGCAATTACAAATAAAACTTCTATAAATTTATGTGTACTGGTTTTTATATGGCATTTTGTTTTATTTCATTTGGGTAAATAGTTAAGAATGTCATTTCTGTAGCATACTGGGAACCTATGTTTAACTTTGTAAAAAAAATAAGCCAACTCTTAGGTTGTTTTCCAAAGTGATATATCAGCAATAAATTTTCACAGTACTAAATGAGAGTTTTGCTTTCCTCCGTAGTCACCAGCATTAGGTGTTGCAAGTCTTTTGCTTTATGAAAATGTTTAACTACTGACTACGTGCCCACTAAAATCATTGTATTTGCTTGGTCTGACATAAGACCATCTGGCAATTTGCTTTACTAAAGACTATAAGCAAAAATCCCTATTGAGATGTTGCACTCTGACTCCTGAAGTCACTGAGTGAAAATCAACTGCGTGACACCGGGCAGCAGCACAATCGGTGGTAATGTTTTAGGTGTCTTGGAATAGACTCTGCCACAAGCGACCCTATATACAACAGGGCTAAACTTGTGCAGGTCCTATTCCTTCTTATTATGATTAAGTTTGAGCTCCTCGTTGAGTCTCTGTGTCAATCCATCTTGTCCAAGGCCTCCCTCTTCCTCACTGCCCCCTCACTTTAACAAGTTTAATGGGCTTACTTCTTCCAAGACAGATGTTTGTTCTTTTGTCAGTTCATGATATTTCCAGTATTTTTTGCCAACATCATGGTTCAAATGCATTGATTTTTCTTTGGCCTTCCTTATTCAGTATCATACTTTCACAAGCACATGAGACCTTTGAAAATACGACATTCCCTATTTTGTTAGTGGTCCTCAAAGTACCATCCAGGAATTTTAATACTTTCAAGAAGACTTGTACAATAGATTTACACAATTCCATTTTTCATTTGATCTCCTATGAATGTTGCTTCCATGGCATTCATTGTGGGTCCAAGCAAGATTAAATCCTTGACAAATATGAAAAGCTTCATGTGGACAATTTCCCAAACTGTTGTAGCTTTTGAACACTTACCGGAGCACTGCTCCATGTAAAACCATCATTTTAGATGAATCGAGTTTTGAAGAAGGTCTGGATGGCCACAAACACCACTTCAAGGCAGAGAGGTCAGCCCACGAGGTAGTAATGACTATATTCTTTATTGTACCAGATATTCTAATGGCACATCTTTATAGAGATTCTTTTTTTTTTTTTTTTGGCATCACTGCTCTCCGGCGGTGGGAGTAGGAGGCCCAGCCCCACTGCTGGAATTGAATCTCCGTCCACGTGGGTCGCAGTCCCGTGCACAACCACTAGGCCACCGGGGCTCAGCCCTTTATAGAGATTCTTAAAGGGCAATCATGGCGATTATTATGAAGAAGTATTTCAAAGATAGAAAGTTGCAATAGTGAGAAAAAAAAAGGCCAAAAATTTGTGCTGAGTATTTATTTCTACTCCCCATTACAACTTTGTACTTCTCTAGCTTCAGAAGGGCTGAACTATGAGAGTTTCACTGTGAAAATGACACCTCATGCATGCCCAAACCTGATCTTATACCATCAGAAACTCAAATACATCTGTGTTTAAATGCATAATTTAAGTCCTTTTTGAAATAGTATAAATAAAAGGGTTCAGTATACTTGGAAAAGCTATAGAGAGATGAAAATAAATCTTTCAAAATTATATAGATCTAGATGGAAGACATGTTAATAAACAGTAGATTGCTATTTGAGTATTTTTGTATAATAAAAATGCCTATGATTTTGGAGTGATACTTTATCACTTTTATCATAGCCCACTTTCTCTTTATTATATAAAATGAAATTAACATATACAGCTAAACTACACTGTTCCTAAGTTCTAAGTGGTTAAACTTCAATAAACTTTTTCTCAATTCACCCAAAGTTAAAAGGAAAGAGAAATATTGTATTTCCTATAATTGTCAGGGTTGTTTTTTGTTTTGTTCATTCCTTCAGAGATATCACAACTTCATAGCTCTCTATCTTGGTTCCATATGTACAACACTGCTTTGGAACTACCCTGTGACAAAATTCATTACAACTATAGAATTACATAACCCTTTAAGCAATTTGAGAAACTCCAAACACAGCAATTCTATCCCAAATCAGGAAGTCTAAAATCATATGTTTACTGGATGTATGAAATCGAAGCAAGTGTATGTGACAGTGTATGTATGAACCTTTGTTACTTAGCCTGGAAACAGATAAATGAATTTCTTACTCATTTATCCCACACTTCCATCTTTCTTTTCTTTTTATTTTATGCATTTTAACCTGTACACACACTGCTATTTGATTCAGAAACATGTCATAGAATGTGTATATCGAGATACATTTTATGTGCTCTACTTTTTTTCACTGTTATTCTCCTATGAATCACTAATGAACCTCAAAGACAAAATGCAAAATTTCATTTTGATTATACGTTCTTTTGAAGGTATCAGCCTGAGCAGAGTTAAACACCAATATCTAAAGATATCCCTAATAATCATATAAAGCTTTTTTACAATGTATGCTTTATGTGCTATATTTTAATTGTGTATGACCTTAAATGAATTACAAAGTAATAAGAAGACAGAGTGCATATATATAAATTATTTGAGGGCATAAACAAAAACAATACAGAGTCTCTCTGTTATTATTGCTTCAATGAAATTTATATTGAGGTACATGGGAACACACATACATTTTTTCACTGCCATTAAATCCAATTTGACTCATGGTGACCCTATAAAGAAGATAGAACTGGCTCTGTGGGTTTCTGAGGGTGTAACTTTTTATGGGATGCATACACACACCAAAGCACAAGATATATTAAAAAAATGAGGCTTTCCTTCTCACCTCTACAAGGTTGTCAGAGAAAGTCATTAATACTAAATTTAAAACTATATAATACCCAGGTAGTTGGGAAATCTTTTCCGAGCATCTGTTTTAGCTGGTAGGGATTATGAAATCTATTACAGTCAATTTTTCATTTCAGAACAGATAGCAATGGAGTTAATAAATCCGAATATTGCTTAAAAGTGAATAAAGTGAATAAATTGATATTGATAGGGGGCCTGGCTTTTCATTAGTAAACCATTCCTAAAACCCAAATCATATGTTTTTTAAATGAAGAATAATAATATCCAGATACCTGGTCAGATATAGTACCAAGCAGTAGAAAATAGCTCCCATAGATTTTCTTATAATTTCTCTTCCAATTATAGTCATTTCTTTCTTTAAATATATATCTGAATACATATGGATGTAAATATGTGACGCTAGATAGATATTTCTAAATGTCTAAGGTGATCCTCTCAATTATTTGATAATCAAAATCAGTCATACTATATTAAATATTAATTTGATTTTAAGTTTATTTAAATTTTTTGTATTTGCTCAGCCTATGTGAACCAATATAATATAGTAGGATAAAGAAAGCTTACCTCTGCAAGTAAAACATTCCTTACTATTTTTGCTTAGAGTAACACTCTTTTCTTATAGGCATGACCTTGGATAATCCGTATTAATATACTTTAGACCTTTATGTGCTTCCCTTTTCCCCCCTAGGTCTTTCTAATTCAAGAAAAGTCTACGCTTGATGAAAGTATACACAAGTCACTGTAGTCCTTTTCAGAAGGGTGACATTTTATTGCCCTTTTGAAGTCAGAGAAAAAGCTATGTTGTCTATATGGTGCTACTAGAGGAATTGCCATTTAAAAATAAACTTAAAATTACACCACACCCCAGAGAATCTATCCAAGTACATAGAAGTAAGCCTTAATACTGAAAGTGCTTTCAAAAAATCACAGACCTGATGTGAGGTTCTTGAATTACTGTTGACTTCCCTTCGCATTTCCTGGCCGTTTATTCCAATGGGACTTGTAGAATAGATGTAATGTGTTCTTTAGGTTGTTCTAAAGTTTGCCTTCTACTAGCAGGTTTTTAATAAGAAATTGTCAAGACTGTACTAAGAGCATGTTCACCTTAAATTCCAAATTTCTTTACTTGATACAAACGATTCTTTAATTTATTCATCTTTTTCTTTATGAACTCAGATTTTACTTTATAGCAAATATATGCTTGTGAATTACTGATTCTTTTCCACAAACTTTTATTGGGGGCTCTTACCACTCATCACAATCCATACATTTATGCAGTGTGTCAAGCACATTTGCACATATGCCACCATCATCATTTTCAAAGCATTTTCTTCCATTTAAGACCTTGATATCAGTTCCCTATTACCTCCCTTTCCTCTTGCACCTATCCTCTCACATGAACCCTTGATAAGTCATAGATTATTATTTTCATATTTTATTGGATTAGTCCAGTAGACTAGAGAAACAAATTCATAGACACACATATGGATATAAGGAAAGGGTTATATACAAGAAGAATGGGACATTGAGAAAGCATCCCAGCCCAGTTCAGTTCAAAGTCTTAAATCCAATATTAGCCCATATGCCCAATATTAGTCTATAAAGTCTCCTTCCAACTCATGAAGTCATAGGCCAGTGGATGCAGAGTCCTGGCGCCTGCAGTTGTCTCCCCATGGCTCCTCGCTTCCAGAGCTCAGGGGCCATCAACAGCATCCAGTGGTGATAGAGGCAACTCAGCACTGGCAGGGGTCACCATGTGGCTTCTCCAGCTTCAGAGGTCTGGTTCTATCATGGTAAGGCCACGTGGCTTCTCCTCTGGATCTTCCAGCTCCTCAGATGCTGTCATCTTGTCTTGTCCCTAATTCATCATCTCTGACACTAATTCCCAACACATAGGGAGATACCTTCTCATCTCTATGAGGGAAATATTGTGAGATTTCCCAGAAGTCTCAGGAGAAAGCCATGCCCACACAGAGGCCTCATTGGTTACTGAATGGCTATCTCCAGATTAACAGGCTAGACTCCAACCCTAGATCTCAATCATAAAATTGACATATCGAATACATGACCACCACACTTACATATTCCTTTGTGGCTCCTCATCCCTTTTCCATTAAACGTCCCCCTGGGAGAGGGTTATACTTAATTGTACTGGTTATACTGGTGTAATCCAGTATAACCAGTATAATCCAGTAAGGTAGAACTGAGGTCATGATAGGTGGAGAAGGAAGCATGAAAAAACTATAGGAAATCTGTGTGTTTCATGGGTGCTATATTGTTCCCTAACTGGTTTATCTCTTCCCCATGACCCCTTTGTGAGGGGATATCGAATTGTCTAGTGAGGGGCATTGGGTCTGCACTCCATGCCACCACCACCACCCACATTCACATTGTGTATGATTTTGTTCTGAGTCTTAAATGTCTGATGCCTGATCCCATCCATAACTCATGATCACACAGGCTGCTGTGCTTCCTCCATGTGGGTTTTGTTGTCTATGAGCTAGATGGCTACTTGCTTAGCTGCAAACCTTTAAAACTCCGGACTCTAAATCCTTTGATAGTCGGGAGCTATCAGTTTTCTTCACCAAACTTGCTTATACACCCATTTTACCCATATATATCTATTAAGAATTAAGGTAACAGATGGACAATGGGCCTTGAATCAAGTACTGCTCAACAAAAGAGCACTCTATTCAACAATTACAATTCCGTGATGCTCACTTTTCCAAGATGTTCACTGAAAACAAAATGTCTACATATTTTACTCATTTTAAAAATTATAGAATGAGCTACTTAAGATACAACGATAAATGAAAAGAATAAAAATTCATTAAAAGTTCATTTCCATTATTGTTTTCATGTGTAAATAAAAATATTTAAGCTAAAATATCTGACACAACTGTGCTTTAAGCTAAATAATAGATTTCAAAGTAATATAAAAGCATACTAATTACAAATACAGACTCAAATTATTAACTGACATTCTTGAACTTTAATGTATATTTTAAATGCATTTCCCCATAATAATTATAATTATAATTAATTATAAAATCTAAGGGTCTATATAGGAAATGTAAGCATATACCATTAGTTATATGGCTACAACAAAAATAACATTAATATTGAGACCAGGTTTCATGCTTCAAATTACATGGTATCTCCAAACACCTCTCCAACATACACAAAGCTAATCAAAACAGAGGAAAACAAAAATGGCAGCACCATATCTAACGCTTGGCTACATGCTTTACATTACGCATAGTCAACTACGTTATTCTTACACAGAGTCTTCCATTCCCAGATTCTCAGTTAGATAGAGGGAATGAGAAAGAGCTTTTGGGTGGTTGTGTGTGGGACACACCCACTGGGATGGAGGTTCAATTCCAGCTCCACAGGAGCAAAGGCTGGGCTTCCTACTCCCACCATCAGAGGGCAATGAGGCCAAAAAAAAAAAAACATAAAAAAGAGCTTTCAATCTAATTATGGAGTCAAAACTTATTAACAATAATGTGATAATGTGGACTGGACTGTAAGAAAAACTAGATTGTATAAATGCAAAAAGTTAGAGAAATTGTGATAGAGGAAGCAAACAGCGTCACCTCCATGAAATTGCTTGGTTTCTCTTTTCCTATGACTTTTATGTTTTGTAATACACCACGTTGATTATGGATCCAAGCTACATGAAATTCCTGACATCTTCAATCTTTTTTCCAAGTTCAGTATGAGCCAGCTATGAAGATTTGGCTTTTCTTTAATATTGAGTTGGCTGCAATCCTTGATCTTCATCAGCAAATGCTTCAAGTCTTATTTTCAGTATGCACAAGGTTGTTTCATCTGCACATCCCAGGTTGTTGATAATCCTGCCTCCAAACCTGATGCCCCATTCTTCTCCATGTAATCCACCTCTTCTGATGATTTGCTAAGCATGTAATTTAAGTGTGGTGAGACCATACTCCAGTGTTTGGATTCTGCCAGGTCGTTCCAGGTTGGTAGAACAGATAACCAAGATTTTTGCTGATTTCAGTGAACTAATTTTCAATATGACACTTGTAATTAGGGTTCTCTAAAGCTGTCCCTTGTGATGTTAATCTGTACCATAACATGTTATAACAGCTCCTAGGGATGTTGATTCCATGAATAGGTATAAAAAATTAGATGAACCTATGCTTGTACTATTTATTTATTCATTTCATGAACCTTGTGGGTTAGTCTGGATAGACTAGAGAAACAAATCCAGGGACATTTGTGTGTTAGTCTGGGTAGACTAGAGAAACAAATTCATAAACACACATATGCAAATAAGGGAGAAGTTTATATACAAGAGGAATGGAGCATTGAGAAAGTATCCCAACTCAGTCCACTTCAAGTCCACATGTCCGATACCAATCCATAAGTCATCTTTAGACTCTCAAAGCACATGCAAAGACACCAGGAAAATCACAGACCAGTGGATGAAAGCCTTGTGCATCCAGTGGTTGTAAAAGCATCTCAGCACTGGCATGGTCTCCCTATGGCTCCTTGAGTTCTAGGGCTCAGGGTCTATCATCATGCTGCCATGTGTCTTGTCTGCTGCCATATCTCCCAGGGAGTCAGCCTTTTGCCTTGTCAATAGAGGGCCTCCAAGGGACTGAGATTTGAGTCTCTTACCTCCAAGGGTGAAATATGTCCAGATTTCCCAGAATTCTCGGGACAAAGCCATGCCCACACAGACATCTCATAGGGTATCTCCAGATTGACAGGCTAGACTCCACCCCTACACTCATAACCCTCAAATTGGCACAAGATTGCATGACTGCCACAATTTGTATATGTATCAGAAATATTTTTATATCAAAGAGTAATTGTATATTAAGAAAACATTCCAGTCCAATCCAGATCAAGCGTTAAGTCTGATATTAGTACAAATATCTGCTACCAGTGTAGAAATTCAAGTTCAGACTCACGTAGCACATGTAATGATGTTGAATGCAGGAAGAACACAGACTTGTGGGTGAAGAGTGCTGTGGGTCCAGTGGCACTGGAAGCATCTCCAAGGCTGTGGGTGCCATCAGCATAGCTCCGTGTGGCTTGTCAGCAGGATGTGAAAACAAAGAAAGTGTGTGTCAGGCCTCCAGGGAGGAAGACTGGAGTTCTTAGAATCTTCAGGAGAATGAGATGTGCTACACAGAGGCACTATTGGCTATGACCAGACAGATTATACTCCACCCCTTCACTCAAGTTGACAAGAAATTATGTAACTTCCACCCCTTGCTATACTTTTGAAAAATACAACAGTTTTATTCCTTTGGGTTTTTTCCTTCAATAAACAAGGATATAAAGGAAAGAGAAGATGTGCCAAACAACCCAGGCGGTATGCTGTCATTCTTTACATTACTAAACTCCAGTGAGATATAATGAGTGAATTGTGAAATCCCTGAAAGTGTTCAAAGAGCTACAATTATTGCCAGAACAGCTACTCTGAAGTTCAACAGAATCTAAAGGGTATTTTAAAAATGAACACAATATAGAGAAGAGAAATAGTCTCATATATCAGACACAATGACTATTGTCAAATTGGCATTTCTAATGGAATCCTACTCCAAAAGTGAAAAAATGTTTAAGCATAAATCACGTAGTTGATGATACTCAGATAAGACCAAATAATATTGCAAGTTAGGGCTCCAATCAAGAAGCAATACGGAAGCATCTTAAATAACAACTTAGCTTTTACTCAGCTATTGTTTAATAAGTTTTAATTAATATTTTAAAATTCTTTCTTCAAACATAATCCAATTTTGTGTATATCTTTCATTGTTCTTCTTTAAACATTAACTGTGTAAAATTATGAATTACCTTTAAGTTTATCCTTTTTTATTCTTAAATTGGTTATCAGGGCATCAAAGCAGGTGTTTAATTATTCTAAGCCACCCACTGGCTACAGCTCTGACATGCAGTTTTCCTGATTATCCCTTGTTATGTTTGCAAAACTGACTTTTAATGCATGTACAAGTTCTACATGAGCATCATGAGGTGTTCTAAAATGCCTATTCTTTTCAAGGTTATCCATAGATTTCTATGATCCACACAGTTGAATATGTCTTTTCATAGTCAATAAACAAAAATTAATATTTTTCTGGTGTTCTCTGTTTTTAGCCAAGTTCCCTCTGACATCAACGATGATAGCCCTTATTCTATGCCTTCTTCTGAATTTCAGGTGAACCTCTGGCAGGTTCCTGTCAATGAACTGCTGAAATCATTGTTGGGTGACTTTCAGAAAAAATTTACTTGCATGTGATATCAATGACAAAAATGGAAAGTGTTTGTCTCACATACTTTGGACATGTGATGTGTTCAGGGAAGAGCAGTCTGTGGAGAAAGATATCATACTTTCTAAAGTAGAGTGGCAGCTAAAAAAAGGAAGTCCCTCAATAAGATGGGGGGACACAGTGGCTGCAACAATGGCCCAGGTATGGGAGCAATTGGGAGAATAGCACAAGACTGGCTAGTGGCTCACACTGTCATACACAGGCTTGCTGCATGTCGGAACCAATGGAGTGGCACCTGAGAACAGCAACAACAACAGAAACCAAATTAATATATTTCCACCTGTGCCATGGTCACACTTTTCAAGTATGCCAAATTCCAATAGTTCAATAAATAAATTATTGCACTAATCACAGGCCACAAAAACAAGATGCATGGAATACATTTGAAAAGAAAATAAGGCCAGTGGTATAAGGACGCATGCAAAAATATCATATACATGAAAATCGAATTTCAAGCCAGAGTGCTTTACAAAGATAACTGAGAAGATACAGCTCTGCTTTGTTGCCACTATGATGACAGTTAAGTACAAACAAACCATAAAGTATTTCATTACATATATATTAATGCCTATTTGATGATATGTATTACTCCTAGAATTTTTTGATCTATCATTTAAAGAAAATTTTGAGTCTTTGATGATGTGTTGTCAGTAATATAGGCTAGTATTACTTTTCCTCCAAATTGACCTAATCATTACTATTTTCTAATGAACAAATATATTCTATTTTTTTTAAATTACTAAGAAATCATTACTTTAAAAATGCTTGCATTTCATATTTCCATAACAAGAAAAATTGAAAAATTTTCCCATTTATATTTTGTTCTTAATATCTTCACTTTTGAAAGGATTTGCATAATTTATGACAAAATGAGAGAGAGGAAAAAGCAGTGAATGAGTGATTCATCTGTAAGATAACAATTAAACCTCTACTTTTTAGAAGCAACTGTGAGCTCCTGCTAGGGATTTAATCTATTAATAGCATCATACACATTACTCTGTGGACCACCATTAAAACGAAATATAACCAAGAATGATCACTGAAGTGGCTAAAAATCACTGTAAGCAGTAGTTTCTTTATGTCTGAGACTAGATGAAAGATATTCTCCTGTCCTTCCATTTTATCAGTAAATATCACCAACGGTATAGATAGATGAATAAATATACATAGATATGTATGTCAAAATTGCTTACTCAATCCCAACAACCACAGTTGTGGTAGTTACATAATCTGGTGTCAATTTGAGAGGATTATGCATGAAGGGGTGGAGTCTGGCCTGTCAATCAAGATATAACCAATGAGACCTCTGTGTGTGCATGGCCTTCTGAGAATTCTGGGAACTCCAGTATTTGCTTCCTTGTAGGCAGGAGTCTCTCTCTCTCTCTCTCTCTCTCTCTCTCCCTCTCTCTCACCTAACAAGACTGACTCCCTAGGAAACATCCCTGAGAAAAAGCCTCATGGACCTATCCTAATGCAACCCTGAGTGTTGGGGAAGCCACATGGAGTTCCTTCCAGTGCTGAGATACTTACACAGCAACTTGATCCAAAGAGTTTCTATCCACTGGCCTGCATTCAGCATCATTGCATGTATTTTGTGAGTCTGAAGAAAACTTTAAAGATTGTTTATGGACATATGGGCTTGGACTTACGGACTTGCACTAGAATAGGTTCAGATGCTTTCTTAATGTACAATTATCCCTTATATGTGGTTCTTTCATACATATATGAGTGTCTTTAAATTTGTTTCTCCAGTTTACCCAAACTAACACAATAGTTATGCTACATATTTTTTAATGCAAAGGCAATTTACCTTGACTCATAAATCAATACAGGGTTACTAGGAAATAACACAAAACCACTAAGTTATTTTTAAAAAAATTCTGGTACTACTCAGTTCTGAACAATGTAATACTATTATTTTAATTTTATTGAATCCTACTTGAAAAAAGTCACTTATTTTCATGTGGAATTGTTTTATTTATCTGCTGATCAATGCTCTGATAAAATACATTATCCTGAAAAAGCCAAAACCAGAATCATTAGAAGAAATGTTTTTGAATAGCAAGGAAAAATGGCTGCCACAAATCTCACATAAGAATCATAGACCTTCACTCACAAGTCAGAGTCTTTTAGCTAAAATTATTGCAATACTAAGTCTGTTAAATTGATAATATGATTTTTCAATTTCCTTGGACAGCTTTCAATCTTTTCCATTTACAAGACTCAGCAAAAAGCTGATAGTGAAAGGAAGTGGCTCAGGGCATGAAGACACTGAAAGCAGTGGAAAATAGAGGCAGTGAGACCACAATGCATCCATTTATTTGGAGGTATTTGGAGCTGGACCAATAGATACCCATGTCTGAATAATACCTAAAAGCATATGACAAGAAAAGCTCATTAAAATTACTTAAAGCCTCCTACAGGAAAAAATATGGTAGATTGGTTTAAGTAATGAAGGCAAAGCACCTTAAACACTATTCTAAAAATTACTGTATATTAGTATTAAATTAAAAGAATCCTTACAAAAGTAACTGTGTTGATCACAAATACGATCAAGAATATAAGCAAATCTACTGGCATGATTTTTATATGATTTTTATATAGTGCTGTTAACATATAAGGTCAATAGTTCAAGCACCCCAGCACCTATGGAAGAAAGTTGAGATTGCCTGCCCTCTTGAACATGGACAGTCTCAGGAACCCAATACAGGTTAGCATGAAAGGTAATCAACTTGATGTCAGTGGCATGAAGAACATTGATTAGCTAAATATCTATGTATCAATGTATGATCATTAGTTTTTGTGCCAATTTTTCTAGCCTAATGGCTTGGTGCCTAATCATTGACCATGATGTGACTCAACACATGTAATGCACTCCATGGGATCTACTGTGAGCACTCAAGCAACTCAGCTATAAGAAGATTGGGGTGAAATTTAACTCTTATACTCACTGCACAGCCCTGATGAAATTGAAAGGAAGTATCTTCAGGGGTGTCTGCCATCTGTGGTCCGTCATCTATCTGACTTGCCAACCTTGAAGCCATTCTCCAATCCAGCCACAGGCCTCATCTTCTGATTTAGGAGTGATTACCACTCAGCTTACTAGTCAGCAGTGTTTGTAGAAATCATGTTTCCATCAGCCCCCAAAGCTGCTCAGATCAGGAGAAGTCTCCCTCTTAATAGCTTACTGAGGCCTAGGTTCCCAACTGGACTCAGACAGGACGTACTTGCTTCCATATTTGTGAGTCAGTTTCTGGGCATAATTTGCATATATATGCAAATATATATATATGATTTTTACCCTCTAGAGAACACAAAATTAGACAAGATGATACTATAAAAACAAATTTTATAGAAGTGATAGGAATAAATTATAAACTGTACCACATTTTATATTTTTAACCAGTGAGGTGAAGATCAACATAAATTATATTCCGTCATTCTTTGTACAGAGAAAGCAAGGCCTAAAATCAGTTATATGTATAATTGTGGTCTTGCTAATAATGAAGGTTTTAAATTTGACTCAAGGCATTTTAAATATAATTTGGATAATACGAAATAAAGAAAGATATCAGCTAATGAATACCATAATTTATTAGCAAATTTAACTCCTTTTATTAACAAAAGAAGGTATAATTCACAGATAACATTATCTCTAGGGTTTTTCATTTTCAACTTTCAAGACAGAAGAATACAGAAATTCATGTTTACTCATGTGTGTTGTAGTGACTGAACAATTAGTGATGTATCAGTGGTAGGAATTTTGCCTTCTCTCTGGTAGATTGTGGTTTTATTTCTTGCCAACACACCTCCTATTGAGGAACTACATGTCAGTCAGTGGAGGCTTTCATGTTGTTATAATATTGAAGAGCTTTGAGTTGAATTTCCTTATGAACAGAGACTAGGAAGAAAGGTCTGGTCATCCACTGCTTTTAAATGAGCAGAGGGAAGCCCTGTGATCATGGCAGTCTGAGCTTGCTGGGCACAGAGTGGCCATGTGTCTGGAGCTGCCTCCACTGCAGCTAACAGTAATGACTGGTGTGTTAGTCCGGGTCAAGTAGAGGAACAAATTTACAGACACGCATATGGATATAAGGGGATGGTTTATATACAAAAGGAATGGAACACTGAGAAAGCATTCCAACCCAGTCCAGTTCAAAATGATAAGTCTGATATTAGTCCACATGCCCAATACCAGACTATAAAGTCTCCTTCCAACTCACGAAGTCACAGGTCAGTGGGTTTCCTCATGACTCCTCGCTTCCATGGCTCAGGGTCCATCAACAGCATCCAGTGGTGACAGAAGTAACTAATCACTGGCAAGCATCTCCACATGGCCTCTTCACCTTCAGAGGTCTGGCTCCTTCAGTGTAAAACTGTGTAGCTTCTCCTTGGGCTCTTCAGACGCTGCCATCTTGTCTTTTCTGTGATTCATCATTTCTGAGACTAACTTCCAACACCTGGGAGATAGCGTCTCATCTTCATGAGGGAAATATCTTGAGATTTCCCAAATCAGAAGAAAGCCATGCCCACATGGAAGCCTCATTGGTTATTCAATGGCTATCTCCAGATTAACAGGCTAGACTCCAACCCTACAGCTCAATCATGAAATTAACATAAGCACATGACCACCAGAACTGGAATTTTGAAAAACTACACTCCTCATAAAAGCTGCATATGCAAAATAATTTACTGCTACTTTGATTTTTCATATGTTACAGTGAACTACTCAGAGATGTGTTTAATTTTTCTACAAGGATTACATGTTGCTATTTTCAGCATGCATGTATACTCTAACCTATACAGATTTGCATGTTGAGTAAACGAAATGGTGTCAATAATTTGCCCCTTAGTATCTACCAATGTATATTCAAAGAAGGAAGAGCTCGGTGAACATTTAACTTGTAGTTAATCTTCTTTAAATATACTGTGTTTGAATTATACTTGCTTTTTTAATTGAAGTAGTGCAAAGATACCCAGGTACTGCATGAATCCTACATCTCAGCGGTATTTCTATAAAAAACTTGGTTTATATTTATTTTGATGCAACGTCTTCCACCAAGAACATTTTAATAGTTGCTGACATTGCTTTACTTTAACAGTATAAGGGCACAATAAAATGAAAAACCAGACCAATAGCTTAATTCATCCACAAAATAGGCAGATACATTATGGATATCGTAAGCGACTGCTGGTCCTTTTGATATTCTCTCCCAAAATTATTAATCTTGTCACTCCTTTTGCTGAAATGGAAAGAATTTATCAATCTTCCAGTTATTTTCCCACCACCAATTTATAGCAACCATGGGACAGAGGCAGAAATGAACCAATCATTTAATATAGCTTCTCATAAGTAGTTGGTACCATTAAGATGATTATTTAGTTCAAGCTAATTAATAAACGAAGAATTTTTTAAACTATGGTTATTATTTTGGTCAAGAAAGTATGTATGGTTGTTAAATTGGATGCCCACTTGATGGCATCTGTGTGAAAGTGGGGGTAGAGTCCACTCTATCAATTATGCCACAGTCTGACGATGCCTGCTTTGAATTATGGCCTTTTGCTAAGAGAGACATAGCAAATTTATCTCCCTCTGGCCTTTCAACCTCCTTCATTGCTTGGCAATCTGTGTCCAACTCCAGGATGGTGAAATCACCTGTGCTTAAAATGTGAAATTTGACAAGTATATATTTTCAATCATTGGTAGTAGTTTAGTATATACAAACTAGTGTAGTATATACTCAATGGCAATGTTCTTACAATAATTTCCCTTTGAGACTTCATTTAAGATTCCAATTTTGTCATTTCTGATATGCTCACATAATATTAAAATAAAAATTAAATGTGAAATCATGTAATTGACCTTGTTAAAATTCATTTGGGCTTTCGTTTGTTCTTTTTATTGTTTTGTGATTTTTGTGGGCGTCACTACCCTCTGGTGGGAGTAGGAGTCCCAGCCTTGCTCCTGAAGAGCTGCTGCTGGATTTGAAGCGCCAACCCAGTAGGCCGCAGTCCCGCACTCAATCACTATACCACCGGGGCTCAGCCCTATCATTCTTTATTTTAAGGAAACAAATTCAACATATATGCAAACAATTCATGAAACATTATATTATTTGATTTTCTATATTTAATGAATGCTCTGGTATCCTAGTAGTTTTATATCAGGAAGCTAAACTCAAGATCAACTGTTGAAATCCATCAGCCACTCTGGAGAAGTAAGACAGAACTTTCTATTCCCCAAGACAGTTATAGTCTCCGAAATTCACAGAGGCAGCGTGATCCTGTCCTAGGAGGTCACTATGGGTCAGAATTGACTTGATGGCACTGCTTTTTTTATAGTTGTTGATTTTGTTTCATTGGTATCCACTATTACACCAATATATGTATGTACTTGGTTGGTGGCTGGTGGTTTGTAACTGCTGACTGAACTAGTGGCTGAACTAGTAACCACTAAGCTACCAGGTCTTCTAGTTTCCCTAATAAAACCCCATAACCCTGAGTATTGTCTATAAATTCAGCTTGGCCATTTCCATGAATCACTGAGTGCAACAGAGAAGGAGATTGCCTGGGAGAGGCCGTTGGTGTAAGAGTAGGATGAAGAAAAGGGGCGGGGGAGGGGGGAGGGAGGTCTTGACCTCTGTCTCATAGGAATCATCCTCTAGATCTGGAGTTGGATTTCCCATCCCCTGGTAACATCAGGAGGAGTGCAGGTGGTACAGTGGTTTTTGCATAAGGCCACCATCCACGTGGCCAGCAGTTGGAAAGTACCAGAAGTCCATGCGAGAAAGACTGGCCTTTCTACTCCCTCAAAAAGCTACAGTTTCAGAAATCAACAGGGCGTCGCTGTGAGGCAGCACTTACTCAATGGCAGTGAATTTGATTCTTTAGCCAGAGAAGGTCAGATGTGGCCTTATCGGTGTATTTTATTTTAGGTATTGTCATAATTTCCCACATTGATTAAAGCACTACTAAATGGCTGCCAGATGTCATGAAATGTTTGCTATCAAAAGTAATTTTCTAGATTGTGTGCTATCATTACTGAGCTATATGAGTTCAGAAATCTTGACTTATTCTTTATACCAAATATTGGCATGTTGAATTAGCTTGCTAGCACTTTTTATTTTATGACACTAAGGTCTCTAAATATATTTTACCTCCTCTCATCTGCAATATAGCTAACTCATTTTACAGCTTAATATGTTAAATGATCTAATTCACGATGGATCCAAGTGTATCCTGCGTAATAAGAACAGTACTTTGACATCATATATGTCACTTTTTAAAATAGTTTAAGAAAAATAACTTTTAAGGAAAGTAATACAAAATCCTAAAAGGGTATGACAATACTTTCAAGAACTCTAATATTACATCTATTTTGAATTACTTGGGTTTATATAAAAGTATAAAAACTGGGTCAGCAAAAAAAAATCTAAAGGAGAGAGTCATTTGTAGGTCTGGAGAACACCTGAAATTTTAATGAATAGTTAAGGAAATTGTTGCCTGAATAAAAGTCATCAGTCATGAGAGGCAAAATAAAATTGGTAATAGTTGAATCGGGGAGGAAATGAACATTAAAAATGTAGAAATTAAAATTAAAATGTAGAACTGAGAAAGAATATACAGAGATTGAATGGTACCAGTGATGGTGAGGGAGATATGACTAGCTTGAGAAATGTGGTAGTTTGTACAGTCACTGATTAGAAATGGCAAAAACAAGAGGAAGATCATTTGTGGGACAAGAAAAGGATATTTTAGTTGGAATTTGCTTTGATTAGGTGTGATATATCCAAGGAAGGAAGTAAATGTGTGAATAGGCCTGATGATTAAAAGAGTAATCATAATATCTAACCTATAAAGATATGTGCATAGATCTATATCCCTATCATTTACATATTTACATATATACATGCCTATATTTATATCCTATGAATGTCTTTTGCCTTCTAGTTCTTTCCTCTATTTCAGCAGTTCTCAACCTGTAGATCATGGCCACTTTAGGTTTCAAATGACCCTTTCACAGGGGTTGTCAGGGGGGTGAAAAATAGAAACATGAGTGATGGGAAACAACAGGCCGTATAAAAAATGAAAATAAAAATGATTCCTAAATTAGCAAGGGTTAACAAGGATTGGATGATGGAGGAGAAGAAAAAGAGGAGCTGATATGAAGGACTCAAGTAGAAAGAAAAGGTTTAGGAAATAGTGATGACAACATATGTATAAATGTGTTTGATACAAGTGATGAATGGATTGCTATAAGAGCTTTAATATCCCAATAAAATGATTGATTAAAATAAAGCAGTTTGTATGTGATTTAAAAAACCTAGTTAGATATAGTATGAAAAGTTGGTGCAGTGGTAAAACACTGGGTTACTGATTGAAAAGTCTGAAATTGGAACCCACCAGGAATGCTTCAGAAGTAAAATGAGGTCCTTTGCTTCCTTAAAGATTGGGAACGTGGGCCGAGCCCTGGTGGAGTAAGTGGCTGAGTGTGGGACTGCGGCCTGCAGGATTGGTGGTTCAAATCCAGCGGCAGCTCTCAGGAGCAGCGCTGGATAACTCCCATGACCACCAGAGGGCAGTGATGCTGCCCCCAAAAAAGACTGAGAACATGGAAAAATCATAGGATATAGTATATTACTCTTTCTTACAGAGCCACTGTGGGCTGGAATTGACTTACTTCCTGGCTGTTTACCTGGGGCATTGGAGGTTTTAATTTTTGATATTTTGAGGTTTATTGGGCTACACTCATATAAGAGTTATGATACCTAATGAGAGACCTTGCTCATGCAGGGAGAAAAAGTGTGAGAAATGGGGGGTTATAGGTGCTAGAGTGAAAGACAGAAGAAGATAGTGCATATATGATATACATGACATACATCTGACACAAAAATAGAATATGGCTTCTGATACATGTTTATATTTATATATATAAATATATATTTAGTTAGCAATGGTAAATGACCTTAAATACCACCGATTCAAAAACTCATTTTATATTTTTCCAAACAAACCAAGTATATTACCCTTCATTCAATTTCAGCTTCTCCAATGTAGAATCGTGTTTGAACCATTGACTTTGTATTCAGCAGTCCAATACATTCACAACAACAGAAACTGAACTCAAATTTAAACTGATTTTTGTATTGTTTTGTTTGTACTGTTTTAATTTCTAAGCTTTTATTTGTTCCCCTTTTAAAAAGATAATAACATTAAATATTGATACAATAATTAAAATAATATAAAATTTGAAACACTTAAAACTATATTTACTTGAACCACTTATTAATATATCAATATATTCATGCTTTAGAATTATAAACCTGCTAACTACATCACATTTTAGATAATTGCAGTACAGTTTCCTTCACACCTAATCTCAGCTATTTGCTCATGGAGGGCTGTTTTAGTCTGAGTACCTTAGAGAAACAAATCCACGGAGACTCATATATGTATAAGAGAGAGTTTTATATGATGAGTAATAATACATCAAGAATGCATCTCAATCCATTGCTGTCCAAGCCCCTATAACCAACATTGTCCCATATGTTCAAGACTGATCTACAAAGTTCTCCTCACTCTCACAAAACACATGCAGTGATGTCAACCAAAGGAGGAAAGCCGAACCAGTGAGTGTGTAAGCTTCTCAGCGCTGCCAAGGATCTCCACGTGACTGCTCCAGCACCCAGGGATGCATCAAGGTAAGTGCACATGGCTTCCCCTCGTGGTTGTGTCCCAGGGAGTCAACCTTGCTAGCCGGAAGCAGGGAACTGGCTAAGGCAGCTACACCCTGGTCTGACAAGCAGAGAGCAAGAAGCCCAAGAAACAGAAAGGTGAAACTCACAGACATTTATTTCTACTTCCTTCAATTAATTCCACATGTGTTTGTCTGCCAGGCTGGCACAATAAACCTTAACCTATTCAAGGGCAAAACTATTGAATAGGAGGGTTGGGGTGAGGGGGGGCAGGTATCAGTATCATATATAGACTTAAATACAGTACACTCATTATATACCTAAATTATGATCATGGTTCATGATCATAGAACTGTTATTTTATCAGTCAATTTAAGACACGATTTACATGAAATATACTGAAGAGCTCAATAATGGTACTGCTAGGTACTGTTTCATATTTATGATAGGGGACTGAATTTTTAAATGAACTGAATTCTTAAATCTTTCCATAGCCCCAAATTGGATAATACACCCTGCCTAGGGGAAGAAGAGAGAAACAGAATTGCACAGTGAATTTCATCTAAAAGAATTTTCAAAGTAATTTGAAAGTCTGAGATTATACCAAGACAGTAGTCCTTTCATGTATCTATTTGTGTAATTTGGCTCAGATAAATTTGTTTTAATTTTATTATTCGTAATTGGACTGAAAGTGAAATCTATTATAAAAGGAAGCCATTTTCTTCTGCATTAGGATAAATGCAGCCAACAGTTCTCAGCAGGTGTATTCATGTGTTTCTATAGAAGTATTTTATGACTCAGAAAGCAAAGTCATGCAAATAAGATTATAATGAAAACCTTGCTGGGCTCTACTTATCTGGATCATATGTAAGTTTTTCTTTTTCTTTTTTTATTCCTCTCAAAAGAAAAAAGTGATGAAAATAGAAATTACACTAAATTAACAATTATGCATTATCTGTAATAACAAAAATAGTAAAAGTTAAAAACTGGCTAATTATCCTAATATTGAGGTAAATTCTGAAGGGTTCCTATACTATATCTACTTCTTCTGTATTAAGGTAATATTTTATCTTAATCTTTTCAAACCAAATAATTTAGTCAAGTGATCACTATTTTTTTGTACATGTCATTTTAGCAAATCACTATGAGAAGCTCAGACTCAGAGCTGAGCTCTGTACATTTTCATGATGGCAAAACCATTCCCTCTGAGTCATCTGGGACTCGGACTCTTCCTAATGTCAAGGATCATATTTTCTTCCAGTTGATATATAGTTAAGCAAATAGCAGGAAGTAGATCCAAAGTGCCTGCAACTAATAGACCTCAAATACCTTAAGAGTTTTTAGAGAAGATAAACCATACTGTGTTTTTAGGGAAGGACATATGAGGATAGAAGCAAAAAACATGGATTTTTTTCAAAGCTATATATATATATATATATATATATATATATATATATATATTTTACAAAACAACTTTATCCCCTTCAAATTACTCTCTATCACACATAAAACATTTGTCAAGTCTGTGATTTGATTCCTGGAAACAGTTTTCAAACTCATCTTTGGATGGCTGTCAGCACATCTCTCATTTGTTTCTTCAACTTCTCGACATCATCAAATCTCTGTCCTTTCATGCCCCTCTTCATTCATGGGAACATAAAGAAATCTCACTAAGTGAGGTCAGGTGAATAAGGCTCATGGGGCAACAGAGGCACGCTGATTTTTGCTAAACAAAGATACACTGAGACAGCTGCCTGAGCAGGTATATTTTCAGGGTGCCAAACCATTCCCTCGACTGCCAAAGATCAGGTCCTTTTTGTCACACACTGTTATGCTATCTTTTCAGAATTTCTTGATAGAAAGCTTGATTAACATTCTGACCTGCTGGAATAAACTCCAAATGCACTATGAGCTGACATTTTTGCCCATGCAGGGAGTTGACAGATGTCCAGAATGAAGTTTGTCATCATTTAATATCTCAATGAGAAAATCATTCATACACTTGAGTTTTTCCCATGGTGCTGACCTTATAAGCTGTGTTCAACATCACAACAGTTTCTGTGGTATTTTTCCTGATCTGGAAACAAAATTTCATAGTCACACACTGTTCTCTTACATTGGTCATGACAAAAAAAAAAGATTCAAACAAAACTGCTTTTAAGAAAAATTTCACTATGACCACAGAGAACCTTCCTATGTGATGTCACTGTGTGCACCATCTCTGAGCCAGTTGCTCAAAATTCACCTATTGGAAAAGCTGCATGCTAGCAAAGATTCACCCAGTGAAGCTTTTTCCATTTGGAGGAGGGGTATCCCTCACATGTGAAATTAAGAAAACCTATAAAGAGAAAGCAAGATTTTAATTAAATTTGAAGAGGTGTGGAGAACTTGTTTACACAGGAATAAAAAGGATCATCTGAACATTCACGAAACAGCCAATAATCTGATTAAAAATTATTGTCAGAGAATTATTGAAGGTATTAAAAATCTATCATCAGTTCTGTGGTAGGTTTGGTTCAACTTTTCTGGGCCATGATTTTCAGTGATTTTGTAGTTGAGGCCTAATAATGCCTTGTATGAGCTAATGCAATTTAATCAAATCTATAAAGGAATCTGGTATCAATAGCAAACAATTGTAAGAAAATTTGGTGCTGCTCAGCACCTTGTTCAGATCACAGCTCTTATTCAATTTGAAGGGAATGTCCTTGGTGGTCCTACATAATTGGATGCTGTAGAGAAGCTTGGTTGAATTCCGCTGAGACCTGTATCCTGTATCTAGATCATTGACCTCTGGTTCTTTAGACTTGAGGAAAGGCTTCACTTAATGCCTGTCATCAAAGAGTTATCTGAGGTCTGCCAACTGACTTACCACTTGACATATCGTCTAACCTGTAGACTTTAGTTTGCCTCTGTAGTCACAAACATAACGTGCTAAACTCCAATTCTTTTGCTTCTGTGGCTACTATCACCAAAGCTGGCAGGAGTCTGTAGAAAACTCCATCTTAAAATCGGATCTGCAGATTTGAATCTTGTCTAGAATTGAATCTTCCCACTTCTATAACTGTGTGAGCCTTTTTCTAGATATAAATCTCTTGCTAGATATAGGTATAGATCAGTGGTTCTCAACCTGTGGGTCCCTACCACTTTGGGGTTGCGAATGACCCTTTCACAGAGGTCGCCTGATTCATAACAGCAGCAAAATCACATTTACAAAGTAGCAACAAAAATAATTTTATGGCAGGGGGATCACTACACCATGAGAAAAATGTTGGGTTGCAGAATTAGGAAGGTTGAGAGCCACTGGAATAGATGGTCGCGACAGACATAAGCATAGGTATAGATAAAGACAGTAGAGATAGAAGTACAGGTAGAGGTAAAGAGAGTGATATATGCTGCTTCTCTGGAGAACCCAGCCTAATACAGCTATCAGTTGACATTCAATAGATGCAAAGCCTTCTGACAATCAAGATTTACTATAATTTTGCCTTAATAAATCCCAATTGCTTTCACTTCAAAACTATGATTTCATGTTTTCATCTTGTACAGGCATACTTCTTATGTTTTTACTTATTTTGTAAGTTCAGCATGATTGCTTCTGGAAGTGTCTATGTTATAACATAATGTCAGAATATGCTAAACACTAGCCCAGCTGTTTCTTTCTCTAAAACTACTTAAAACGAAGGACATGCCATCCTGTATACATTTTCCCTAACCTGGATTTAAAAATGAATTTTTTAAAAGTAAAAGTCTATTCAACACCCGAAGAATATGCAAAACATTCATATCATTGAATAAAATGGTATTCAATCTCCTTTCTATCCCAGAAAGCACATGCACTAAACCAAAGAATGTGCCTGCCTCGCATAACATTTACAAAGGAACCATGGTCTCCGAGGAGAGATACAAAGGGGAATGGTTCTCTCTCAGAGCAGTATTTATTTGGAATATAAAAGATCTTGACTCATTCTGTGATGCCAAATCCAACAGGGACTGACATCATAGAAGATGACATTCTATGCATAGGTTTGTTTAATTAATTCAGCTTTTCTTCAATATGTTATGAAAATATAAACATTTGGGATCAACTTAAAATGAGATTGAAGTTTTACACAAGAATACTAATACATAATAATAACCACATGAATTTATCACTCCACTGACGTATGCATTTTGCATACAATACTACTTCTAATGTTCTTAAAAATATTTTCATTGGATTCCTTTAGAAATACATGAGGATTCATAAACACCAACTGTAATTTTACGTGCATGTTCTCAGCCTAGCTCATTCATTTAGTTAAAAATTTAAAGTTTCTTAAATTATTTGGAAAGTTCAATATTGTATGTAAATATATCTCAAAATATTTTTATCTTTGGAAATATGGGTACTTGGGTGAACAGAAAAGATTGCACATAGTTATATCAGACAAAACTACTTAAACAGCTTTGATGTTTGTAAGAGACTTCATGTTGTTATTGCCAGAGTTTCTAGAAACACATATCCCCTTCTCAAGAATTAACAACTGTATGACTTTTGACTAAAAGGAAAAAATTGTCTGACTAAATACCAGGAAATAAGACAATCAGATTGGAGGACACTCAAAATATGATTGAGGAATAACTGCCTCAAAAAAATAGAGTCAACTATAGTGAAGTGGACTGAGCAAAACTTTGGGGACTTCATTTGCTGATGGGGCATGATTCAAAGCTACAAGAGGCAGCTACAGACATATGTAATTAATAGGGAATTTTGATTAAAATATTAATCTAAGAAAATTGGAACTCTTAAAAAACAAATCGGGATGCATGACAGTTGCTATTCTAAGCATTAATGAGTTGAAATGGATTGATATCAGCCATTTGGAATCAGGCAATTATACTGTTTGCTATACTAAGAATGACAGATTGAAGGGATATGTCATTGTAAACACTGTCAAAAGGAATATTTCAAGATCAATCTTGAGGTATAACACTGTCTAGGGTAACATTCATATACCAAAAGAAAGACAAGTCAATATACCTATTATTCAAACTTATGTATCAATCTCTGAAGTCAGGGATAAAGAAACTGAGTAATTTGGAAAACTTTTTCCATCTAAAATTAAACAATTATGACTTCAAGATATTTATAATTTCTCATGCTTGGAATTGTGGATGCTAGAAAGGCAACAAAAATAACTTGAAAATATCACCTTTTAATAAAATTAATCAAGACTAAGTATTTATTTACTTTGAGTAGCTATTTGGAAGAACATAAATGGTAGCCATACATGTGGATCTCTCCAGCTGGAACACATGGGCATCCAAATGCCACGACCTGAGGGAAGGCACACAGAGAAGCTTAATGACAGTCATCGTCCATTGAGGAACAGACGAACTCTTGCTCATTTGAAAGTTTAGGTTCACGTTGACGCTGAGGAAAATGCAAACAAGTACACAAAGATCAAAACATGAATTCGTGTATATCCCAGCCCCTGAAGAGACTAGATATATTAAACACTAATGAATGAAGACCAGAACAGGAGTAAGATGACAGCAAGGATATCAATGCCCAATGAAAGAAAAAGGTCAAGAAAATGCCAGTAGAAGAAAGAAAAGACCAAAATGGAAGTCAGAAAAGACTCTGAAACTTGATTTTAAATAAAAAGTAGTTAAAGTGAGTTGGGGGGGCTGGGTAGAAGAGAGGATTGGAATGATGCAATAAATGGGCTAAACACAAACTCTCTAAGGGTGGCTCCAGAAAACAATAATGAAATATACAAAGACCTGGAGTTAGAAAGGAGCATACCTACCATTTTTTCAAGATGAATGAAACAAAGAAAAACGCAAAACTTGAGTTGTAATGTGGATGAATTTCATGGGTTAAATATCACATGATGCAGGAAGCAGGCAAAGTTGGAAGAAATATACATAGTCAGTGACACATATTCAATCATTTCAGGAAGTAAATGTGACCTGGAAGTGATGATATTGACAGAAGAAGCCCAAATTACATAGAAGTCTGGCAAAGGGAAACAGTGGTGTAGGATGTGAAGAAATGGAAATGTTTCAACAAGATATGCAGGGATGGAAGCACCTTTACCTATAATTCCAGAAGAAATTTATCTTGCCAAGTGACTGTAAGAATATCATATCACACTAATAAAATGATATAAAAAAGAGGGGGAAGGATCAGCTTATACCAAGGGCTTCAATAAAAAATACTTGGAAATGAAGATGGCAATGTGTAAAAATATGCTTGATAAAAATGATGTATTGAATGTTATAGGAGCTGTTAGAGCCCCCAATAAAATCATTGGGGAAAAAAGAATATCATATCGGCACAACTTTCATAAAATGTGAGTCAACATAACTCCAAATTATCAAAAATTATCATTAATATCGTGCAAAAAATGCTGAAAATATTTTTGTAGCTTTGGGTATTTAAACTAGTTCTGCAAGTAACAAGGAAGAAGGTATATCATTGATGAAAACAAATAGATCTTTGATGAAAGCAGAGAAGATCCAAAAGATGCTGTCTTGTCTTGTGAGTTCACTAGACACTCATGGCTAACGATAAAGGCAACACGTGGTGACTTATTGCAACTTGAAAATATATAAAACGTGTAGGGGTGGAGTCCAACAGGTCAAAACCTGATGCTATCACCTTGAATGTGTGGTCTTCAAAAGATGGTTCTGGATTCTCCCCCTTTCTCACTACTACTGATCCTGAGACCTTCTGGAGTCCGGTTGTTTCTACCAACCTTGGATTCACATGACTCTGTACCCAGCAACTTGTGATCTTTGGACATTCTGCATCATTGCATGTGGCTACATGAATCTGAAGAGGAATTTATGAAGTAGTCTCAGACTTAAGGAATTACATAATTTGGACTGGACTGCAGTACTTTCTTGATATATATTTCTTGATTTAAAGCTCTTTCTTATACATATATGAGCATCACTGGATTTGTTTCTATAGATTGCTCAGTTTAAAGCACATGTCTCTCAAGTGAGAGGTCGATGACACTTCCTTTGGGGGATGACCTTTTGCATGAGAGTAAGGGACTCTGAGAACTACTGCTTTCTGTCCACTTTCTCCTCATTGGGACTTCACTGAACTCTAAGTGTGTCTCTAGGAGAAGGTCCCTATGAGTTACACAATACTAAGAGCTATTGGCACCCTGTCATGATTTGACTAACCTTAAGTCCTCATCACTACACTCATTGCTCTATGATATTCATGCTTCTTGCTTTACCTTTCTGTGTCTTCTGCCTGAAGCTCAGTGAGTCTGAAGAGGGCCCATTTAACAATGGTTTTAGGGACTTGAGTTGGACTGTGATCATTCTTGATGAAAGATTCTTCTTACTATAAAGTTCTTTCTTGTACATAAATATAGGTCACTGGTTTGTTCCTCTTAATAGCCCAGCCTAACCCATTATTATACCAAGAGTGGAAATTTATATCAGTGTTAGAATGCATTCTTAACATACCTAAGGTCCTGGTTTCAATTCCCAGTATCTCTAATGTTGCATTTCGTCTACTTCCACTCAACAAGTGGACCAGTAGTCATCAAGCAAGCATTTTAGGTTGTCCACAGGATCTCTTTACTATTCAGTCTGAGAGAGGAGAATTCCTTCATAATTATAGACTTGTCAGGCACAGGGGAAAACCATTAGCTCATGATGCAAAAAGCCAAAGCTACCTTTTTGTTTTTAGTCTCTCTAAAGCTCTAGTGCAATACCTTTTCAAATGCAAATGTTCTGGCACTCAAAGCACTGAATGAGGTTACCTTTCCCAAGCCTTCTACCTAGGCTTCAAATAAAAATGTTTTCCCTTGAAAGCAATTTCTAATGTCCTTTCTAACAAATACATTCAATTGCATTGACTCAAGGCAATGGACTTACAAACTCTGTCTATTCATACTTCCCAGTTATAATTTCTATCACAGATTCTATCAATAATTGTAGGTCAAAGATATCATTATAATTATCCTACAAGCCAGTCCTAGGCACAGTTCTTTGAACAATCAAATCCAATCCTTTTTTAATTAAATGATCTCATTCATATGCAACATTTCCTTAGGCCTCTGATGGGATAAAGCTAGGGATAAAGCCTTCTGTCATCCATTTTGACTAGACAACTTGTATTTTGCTTCAGAAAACTTCAAGGGAGCTTTTTTGCCTCCCAAACTGCAATTTGATATTCATTTGCTCTACTTCAGGCAGGAATAACCAAAGACGGCTTTTAAGAATCAAAAACTTCATTCCCATCCCCTTTCCAGAAACAACCAAGTACATGATGTGGTCATGTCTGAACCTCCAATAGCAACCATGAAAAGAAGGAAGTACAATCGCACCTAATAAGACAGAGGACAATTTTCCACCTTCATGATTGGCTTGTCTAGCACCCTAGTCCCAGTGCCTTGATGTGTGAGGCTGGGTTCCCAGAAACAGACCAGTGACAAACGCATCTACGTAGAAGAGAGCACTTTGTGTTAGGAAGCAGTTTTTCAGAAGAAAGCATCTGAATCTTGTACAACTCAAGTCGATAGAGATGATGCTAGCCAGGCCCTCTTTAGACTGCCGGGCCTGTAGAAAGTTAGATTAGGCAGCATGGAGAACACAGACTAGTGCGCTCAGTCAAGAGACTCCAAGGTCAGTAGAATCATGGCAGATCTCCTACAGCTCTCAGGGATGGGCAACTCAGAAAAAGACACTCCTAGAAGCAGCCCCATGGAGGAGGAAAGCAGAGTGACAGAGAAAGCAGTCCCCAGAGTCTTTCACTCATATACAAAAGACCACAGTCCCAAGCAGGTGTCAGTAAGCTATCACTTGATTGACACTTGACATGGCCTCTGACTCTGAGTGTCTAGTTAGCATAAAATCATCGAACTGCTGCAATGCTTATTGTTACCATATTGCTGATAAATGAAAAATTAATCTGTGAAACTGGACTATATTTAGAAGAACTTAGTATCATGCTTTAAGAAAGGCTTCTTAACCACTTTCAATATGCAGATGACATTATTTTAATAACTGCAAGGAGAACTTATAGAACTTACTCATGAAAATCAAAATAGTAAACATTCACATGTAAAAAGAAATTCAATGTAAAGAAATTCAATATAGACAATATACTAGAACATGGAAAGGTTTAACGTGTCTTTTTATTTTATTTGGATCCCCACAAATGCTCAAGGAAATCAAATAGAGTTCATTGGGTAAATCCATTGCATGAGATCTTTGTAAAATGTTAAAGAAAGGTATTTTAAGGACTGAGATGCATCTGATCCAAGCCAAGTAGTTTCAATTGCCTCATAAGCATCTGAAAACTAGACAAGGAAGACTGAAAACCTCTTCACCAGGGTTGACTGTGAGTGTAAGGTTTTGTGTCAACTTGGCTAGGCCAGGATTTTCATTGATTTGACACTTCAGGTTTTCCCCATATTTAGATCTAAACTAGAGTAATCAGCTCCCTAATTGGAACTGCTGTGGACAATAAAGCAGATATGACAGGATTATGTAAGCATGCAGCCTTCCTGCTCAGATCACAGCTAATAATTATAAGGATGTTTCCTAAGGGGCAGAGCCTATTCCTATTTAAGCACAGGTAGGTGTGTGCTCTTGCTAGTCTAACTCCTGGACTTGTCTTATTGACCTTTGACTCTTTGGACTTGAGCCAGTGTTTCTCCCCAGCATTATTCCTGTGAGCTCTTCGAGTTAGCATCTGCCTGCAAAGCTACTTGTCAACCTGGATTTATTCAACTCTTCAGTGATAAGCCTGACATGTTGGAGTATCATTTCATTGAAATATCACATTATTTTTCTAGTAAGGAGCCCTGGTGTCCAGTAGTTAGAGACTCAGTTATTTGCCTAAATGTTGTTAGATTGACCTATTGACTACTCTCTGGGAGAAGCAAATATCCCATCCAGCCTAAACTCATTACCTCTGATTCTATTCCAACTCATAGCTATGATATGGGGCAAAGCCGACTCTGTGGAGTTTCCAAAGGAAACAGATTGCCACAACTCTTACCCACCTCTCCTGTCCACCCCAGAGTACTGGGTAGTCGGAGGTGGAGCCTTCCATTGAGCAGTACTAAACACTGTGCCTCCATGATCCTTAAAGAAAAAAATTATAGCTGCAAAAACTACACGAGACAGTTCTACCTTATCCTATCTTGGTACAATGATCATTAGGCATCAGACTTTACTAGATACCATGGAGGATGGTTTATTAAAAGATATATTTATGGAATGTAAGTCAATTAGGTTATGTGTATTTAGTTGGTAATGAATATGGATCAATTATTTATAATATAGATCCACAGAACATGTACTTGGGGTTCCTTTTGCCTGGGGATTATGGAAGCTCTGAAAAAATAGTACACGAATGTGAGGAAAATAAAAGTTATACAAATTATATTTTCAGTCAAGTCAATTGTTTCAATTTGTAGAAAAATATCCCTTTCCTCAAACCAAATTCCTGAGCTTTGAAATATTTTGTTCTAGTTTTACAAATATTCAGACACGACAACTTCTGAAATGCTAATATCATTAAACTATTCCTCATACATAACAAAATAAGAAATATTTAGCTTGAAATATTCAGATTTGGAATCATAAAGACAAAGCTTATTAATTGTTAAATTTATTTTTTCTATCCAATTGTACTTAAATAGGGCACATTTTTACATTATATTATTTTAAGCATAATTTTCCTGAAGTTTTTATCTAGTCTCCCAACTCTGCAAGTTAAAGACAAATAGTGCTATTTGGTATTTTGCACACATTTCTAGAGATGCTTCTTGACTTTCTTTACAAGTCAGAAGAAGAAAGAGGCAAGCCTCACACAATGACATCCCTAACTTGAACATGCTTCCATGCACTGCATAATGAAAAAGTATTGATTTTAAACTAGTGTGAAAAGACAGAAATTTAGAAAGCCTGTTCCACAAATGATTCTGAAAATCACTGTCACTTTGAAAATGAAACTTTATCTGGTTAACTGAAGAGAATCTACCACCCCCCCTTTTCCTTCCGTCCAAAGAGTATTGCTACAGGATTCTGATTTCAAGTGCATGAAACTATTCTAAACTTAAAGTGTTTAAAAATGTCTCTGAAATCAAGGGATAACTGATGATAAATTTCCCTAATAATAAACTTGTCTACATCTCTTTAAGTTTTCTTAAATTTATTACTGTGCCACATAAAACTACGTATAGTCTAGTAATGTGCATAGAATAGTAATAGACTCACAGAATAGTGATAAAATATTAAGATCATATGATGAGATTATTGGTAGGAACCCTTTAGTTACCCCCCAATTGAAGGGCACCTGTATACAACAGGACAGAACTCTGTCGGCTCCTGGGTCAGCCTCACAATTGTCATCTTTAAGTTCATTGTTACAGCCACCATGCCAGCTGTGTTATGTATAAAATTATATAGAAAATATGAATTGAAAAAACAAAGCACAAAAAGAAAATATGAATAGAAAAGAACAACAAATAGCATACCACCTTAACAAATGTAGCTCATTTAAAATGAATTTTGAAGAAATGAACTTAATCTACAAAATTACCTATTCTTAAAATATATTCTCTAAAGACATTTCACAAAACTTCTACCTCTGTGCTGTGTTTCAGAGGTGCTACAAGCATTCTTGCTGAAAAGTATGTCACTACGATATATTTTCTAAAATAAAACAAAAGAACATGTGCAGTAGAATGGCTATCATTGTTGTTAATGGTTGTCTTCTTGTTCAAGCTTCACTTATGGCAGCCCTACACCCAAAGTACAAAATGCGGCCCAGTTCCATTTATTTGCCAATTACTTTTACATGGCATACCATTTTTAATAGCCCAGTTAACTAAAGTAGCTCTTTAAGTTCTTCCTCTGAGTCCACCTCTGTCTGGACATTCTGCTGAAGTGCAATCAGGCTCCTATGAACAGGCTTCTTTCTAATGAAGGACGAAGATCGTGTGACATCTGCAAAGGAGGCCTGTTGTTAGAAATCTACCCCAGACTGTTTTATGTGAAGTGAAAATCCCACCACTTAACAACCAGAGACCCCGACTTAAGTACATACATATTTTGAATTAATTAAAATTTTTAAATCTTTTGTTGTTGATGAGAATTTGCACAGAATCACATACACCAATTTGTGAGTTTCAACATGTACCACCCACTGATATTGACCATGACTTTCAGGTGGTGCTTCCACTTGCACACTCCATATTCCTTCCCAATCTCATGCACACTCCTGTCCATAAGATTCCTATATCATATTTGAATTGTGGTAGTCAATTTGACCCGTAGGGATAGTGTTTGAAAGATCCCAATGGTTAAGGCAGACATTTCTTACTGATTAATCTATTATTTGGCTTTGGGGGTATGTTGTTCATTTAAGGTTAAATATTATCTCAAAGCAATAGTTTCAAGGATTCAGTCAATCTCCAGAAAGGATGAGATCCATGAGGATTTGAAATCCTGGTGTGCATTTGACCCCTCTTCACCGGGATTCACCTCTCGAGGTTTGGATGCACACGCTCTTCCTTGGCGGATGTGCCCCTCCAAGTTCTGGATCATGGCAGAGGAGTGAGGGGCTCCGGGCAACCATTATCCATCCATCTGTGTCTACTTTCTCTCCTGCTCCTGAATTTCCTTCTTCTCCCAGTGCTCTAGATGTAAAGAGTCCAGTTGTTGTACCTTGGATGGACACCTTAAAGCTTTGCAATATTCATTTATATAGAAGCAGAAAGAGGCACTAACCATGTCATTTGATGAATTAATTGGGATGGTTCATAAAAACATACCCTGCATCTCTAAATCAAACTATCACATCCCATGGTATACTTGGTCACACATGCATAATTTTATTTATTTCACTTTTTGGTCTTTAATTGTAAATGTGTCTATCACATAACTTTTAATTTCCTTTGCACTCCTGTACTTGGTCAATGTGAGTTTTCTGCAACCTTAAACTATCACTCTGTTCTCCATAAGCAAAAATTTCCAGCCCCCACTCCTAGTAACTATGAATACACTTTGGTCTTTATCGTTTGTCTTTTCCTTGTTCTTAATTACAAAAATAGTAATGTCTCTTTATTTCTTAATAACACTTAGCAGAAAGAAGAATACTAAGGAAGTAAATAGCTTAATATATTGAGTAGGAATCCAGATTCAGATATGTCAGGGCTTCTGGCTTTGCCTGTGGGATAGAAAGTAGAGTTGGGCAGCCCAAAGGTATGAAAACACCTTGAACTTCAAGTCAGGCACCCTGTTGGCATGGTGGGTTATATTTTGAAGTGTTAGGCTTAAGATAAGCAATTTGAGACAAATGGCAGCTTTTCGTGGAGGGAAGATGGGGCTTTCTTCTAGAAAATAAGATCTACAACTACACAGTGATTTCCCACATGGCAATTTTTCCTTGTCCTTTGAGGTCATCAAACAACGAAGCCCACACACTGCCCTAGAAGCCAATCCCAACCCATAGCAACTTTATAGGCCAAGGTCGAATGACGTTGGTGTATTTCCAATACTGCACCACCTTATGGGAGTACAAAGCCTCTCCTTTCTCCCACAGAACAGCTGGTGGTCTTAAACTGCTGATCGTGCAGCCAGTTCATCATCACCATGCCACAAGGGCCCCCTTAGGGTTAGTAGGGGGGAAGAGTTGAATATCCGGTAATTGCATTACTGTGGTGAGTGGGTATTTGTGTATGTGTGCATGTGTACATGTTTGTACTTCATAAGTATGATATTAGTCAAGAACCAAGTGGCATTGGGATCCCAGGAGGATTTTTTCGATGTGTGTTTGGAGTATTTACTTAGATCTAAGATGTACATTTCTAAACCTCATATTATTCTGGAAGTAATCACATTACTTGAGGAAGGTGTTTTTATTGTTTTTGGTTTTGTTTTTGGTTTGTTTCTTTCTGAGAAAGAATGCAGCATTATGACTGGTATATTGTGAGACTGAAGCACATATTGGTAAACAATCATATATGAAACAAAGCTATGAAAGAATATTTTAAGATAAAATATTTTTGTGCCAACAATTATTTGTAGCAAATCTGAACTGAAGTCAATTATAGTTCTTACTAATCTCATTTGCTGTGAATATTCATATGTGTCTTCAAAATAATATACGTGAGGAGGAGTACTCTTCCAAATTCTCTAAGTTTTGCAAAATATAGAATGATGAATTTATTTTGTTAAAATAATTATAAAAATATTAGTTCAAAAATGTGTTATGCAAAGGATGTCAGGTAAATTTTTTTGGCTGTAATAGCCTATTGACCCCAAGAATATGCAGAATAGATATTGAAATATTTCATCTGGAGAGAAATTTTACCTAACATCAGTGTTTTTAATAAAATTCTCAATAGTAAGAAAAAAATAGATATAACTATATTACATAATTTTACATTCAAACTGAAGGTTTGAGGGAGACAAAGGAACATGGTCCAAAAAAACACAAATAGACTTCTTCTCTTACACTCCCTGAAAGCAATTTAAGTACATCAACATTTCTTTTCAAGTGGGAAATCAGCAGTGCATGCTGAGAGGTTCCTTTTTGTCACTGACCAGAGGCAAGAACCAACTCTGTAAAAAATATTCCCCCAATGCATAAGCAGACACTTCCTGGTTACTAAGAAACCCACCCCATCAATTCTCTTACCTCACTGGCCTCTGAAGGACCGGAGTTGAAAGAAGATTAAGTATCTTGGTACAGACATTCCCAGTACCCAAACATGTTTCTCACCATTTCCTTCCTCCTTCTTTTCTACTTTCTTTTCCAGTGTCCATTCCTCATGTCACACACACACACACACGCTACCAGTCAGAAAATCCCTACTCACAAGGTGACTTATTTTTCACCATATTTCATTTCCTTTGGTTTTTGCATTTTTTATCTATTGTAGCAATTCTATTATATTTAATTCTCTGACACTTCCTTTTAACCGGAGAACCCACATGGTCCCAAAGCAAAAAAGCTAGGTTTACAGATCTGGACCTATCCATTAAATAGGACTGTTTCGTTCCCTCTGAGAACACAGGAAAAGGACCTCAGCACCCACACCCACACCCAAGCCACCTTCCCCCAAGCTACTATCTTTTTTGTGTCTCCTCTTTTCTGTATAGCTATATTTTCTTCATTCTTCTGTGTTTGCAACATTTTCTCCTTTCTTTTGTTATTTTCTTCTCTCTTTTCTCCCTTTCTGCTTTCTTATTTGATTCTACTTCTTCTTCTACACATAGATATGCACAAATTGTCTTCTGATCTGAATATTTGCTTACAGCTTTCTCCTTCCCTATCCACTATCCTTTTCTGCTCTCTTACTGCTTTTCCTTGAGAAATATATTTCCACAAAGTTTATCAGTTCTGATTACTCCTCTTAAGTACATTTTTCATTCTTTGTATAAATCTGTTTGTCTTTTGAAATGACCACTGTTACTTTTATTTATTCTCCCTCTTCTTCCCCTCCACTTTCCCCACTTATCTATATCCCTCCCCTTTCTCCATTTTCGCACACATATTTTTGGTCTGATCTCACGTCAATAAACAAAGCCAACTAATGCTATGTAACTCACACATCACAAATGACACAAAGACTGCACGTGCCATTCAAACAGTACCCAACCGTGGTGCCTCCCCAGATCAAGGAAAAGACACAGAACAAAAAGCATTCAAAGGCACTGTAGTGTGGTGGAAAACGGTTCTGGCATTTACCACAATCATAACTCAAAATAATTAAGGTCAGCAGATGTTTAAGTCCCTTCATTAAGAATCATGAAAGCCACAGAAGAAAATGTTCAATTAAAAGCTTTAAATGAGAACGAATCCCAGATGAAAAACAATTATGTAATAAAATTAGACAGCATAGTATAATAATTTAAAAATAGATATAGAAGAGAGGAAAACGAAAGTTAACTGGGTGAGCTCACACACCGAACCTCACATGTTAGATCACAAAGCAAGTCTTAAGAAATTCAAAAACACTGAGATTCTATATTTCCTTATAATACAATGTTATGAATCTGTGGCAGTCATGTGCTTATGTTAATTTTATGATTGAGATGTAGGGGTGGAGTCTGGCCTGGTAATCAGGAGAAAGTCATTGAGTAGCTGATGAGGCCTCTGTGTGGGCATGGCTTTCACCTGAGACTCCAGGGAAATCTCCCGATATTTCCCTCGTGAAGATGAGAAGCTATCTTCCCCAGTTGTTGGGAGTTAGTTTGAGAGATGATCAACCACAGGCAACACAGAATGGTGGCGGCTGGGAGGCTGGAGTAGCCAGTGGAGAGACCACACGGCTTATGATGAAGACAGACCTCTGAAGCTCGAGTGGCATGCTGTTGATGGACCTGAGCCCTGGAAGCGAGGAGCCATGGGGAGACCCCTGCCAGCATCAGAATTCTGCACCCACTGACCTGTGACTTCCTGAGTCAGAAGCAGACTTTATAGACTGATTTCAGGCATATGGGTTATTATTGGACTTAAGACTTTGCACTGGACTGGATTGGGATGACTTCTTAGGGTCACATTTCTTTTGTATATAATCCTTTCCTTATATCTATATGCGTGTCTCTGAAATTTGTTCCTCTAGTCTACCCAGACTAACACAGAATCTAAAAATCAACAATAGAATAAGCAGGAATTAAAAACTAAAAGTTGGAGACTGAATAACACATTTCTTTAAAATATGGGGCAATGGATCAAGAAAGGCAAGACACTAAGATATTACTTGAAACAAATTACAATGACAGCACCATGCACAAAAACATTTGTGACCTAACACAACACTAGCAGTTAGTTGAGGGGGATTTAAATCAATCAATACCCACATGAAAAAAGAGGAGAATGAGAAAGGAAGGGAAGTGATGAGGAACTGGTTGCAAGTGCTCAAGTAGAAAGAAAATGTTTTGAAAATGATGACGGCAACACTTGTACAAATGTGCTTGACACAATGGATGGATGAATGGATTTTGATAAGAGTTGTATAAGCACACAATAAAATGATTTTTTTTAGAAAAGGTAAAGAAAAAAGGAGAAGAAATCCAAAATCAACATCTTAACACCTTAACAACAACTAGAAAAAAGGCAATGACATAAATTCTCCCACAATCTAAGAAAATAAATCATGAATATTAGGATGAAATTAAAGAAACTGGAAAACAGAAAAAACACTGGAAATAATCAACCAGATAAGATTGAGACACAAATGATGAGACTATATAGTAAAAGACCCTTATGCGTGGGACTGCGGCCCACTGGGACAGAGGTTCAATTTGAGCAGTGGGCCTGGGCCTTCTACTCCCACCACCGGAGAGCAGTGATGCCAAAAAAAAAAAGGCTCAAAAAGACAAGAAGTGTAATATCAGAACATTTTTTTTAATATCAGAACATTTTATTGGGGGCTCATACATCATTTCTCGTAACACATAAATACATATATCGTGCCATGCTTCTTCACACGCTTGAAGCTGTCATTGTTCTCTGAACCTCCACCTTTCCATCTGAGCCTCTGACATCCATCTCTTCCCCTCCATCCTTGCTCCCCACTTCCCCACCAACTCTCAATACTCTATAAGTTATTGTTTTGTCATAACTTACATTGCTCGATTTCTCCCCCCACCCTCTCCCCCATTGTTTGTCCCCCCGGTAAACCAAATTGAGATAATAGTCTGAGTGGTTTAAAACAAGAAGAGAAGGAAAGTTAAAATTGAAATTGACTTGGAGTCTTTAGTGACAAACAAGTTCATCATAAATAAACTAACCAAAAAAAGTGGGATGAGAGACATAAGATCAACTGCTGCCATATAACATTGTACTTAAGTCATCCCAAATCAAAAGACATTTTGTACAAGGGTGATTAGTGAACATTACAGGAAAATCCAGTCAAGGAATGAAGGGATAGCATGTCCGTCTTGGAGATGCCCATTAGACTTGTATTCCTACTTGTGAGTAAACCTGGCAGAACAACTTGCCTTCCATATAAAATGCTTAACAATACTTCACTAGAACCCAAGGTGAGAAAATACCCAGTATTATAGTCCTAATTGGACACTTCTGACTTCGTTTTAATCTGGTTCTTGATGATCTAGGCCATGTGCTATATACAATGGAGATTTTAAACTCATTCTTCATAGGTGCACAACATTCTACATAGACCACTCCAGAAGAATACAATTTCATGAAACAAAGTGTGCTTATCTTAAACTAACCTATAGCAAATTTAAGGACGTGGCATATTCCTTTGGAATGAAGACTGAAAGGCTCTAGTTTGAGAAGAAGCAGATGAACAATATCACAAGGTTATGAAATAGGTGGTTACTGGAATTTCATTCTGATTTCTTGCTTTGATGTTGTCGAATGATTGCTGGCTCAGGACTACAATTTATAAACTATTTGTGTGCTATATTTCTTCTATATTTTTATGGTATGCATTGGCCTGGCAGTCATAGTTGTACCTTTGTGAATGTGTGTTATTGAAATTATTACCCTATGCCCAGCATTCGTCATTATTACAAGTATCTTCTGCGGGCTTAATGGTTTATCTCAAAATCAGCAGGGATGTAAGTGATCAGGCAACAGACTTTCAAGAATGAAGAATACCAGCCTGCGTGAGCCAAGGGTTCTGAATAACAAAGTCCAAATCTGGAGAAGAGTGGTACCAGAGCTTAAATTGTGAGCACTCAGTTGGCAGAAGTCTAGGGATGAGAGTGAAAACCCCACATCCATTTGCAGATCCTCACATGACCGAAGTCTATGGTGAATCCTCTCGGTCAATTGTCCAAGATGTGAATAGCCTTTCTATCCGGCAAAGAGCATTGTAAAAGCAATTATAGCAAGCAGAGCTAGGTTAAAGTGTGACACCTTATCATTCTATCACCATTTCAACCCATTCTAAAATAATTTGTTTTGAATATTTTCTGCTCTCATTTCAAGTGAGGTTTTTCTCTCTTCTACTGTGTCCTTGTTGGTTGGATTCTTATGTTTGTTTCTTGTTTTAGTCTTGTATGACTAACTGTATATAAGTAGGTATGAGTAGGTAAATTGATGTAGTACTAGATCAATTTACCTAAGGGCAGGGCAGGAGAGATTGGTGAGGACTAGGAAACTAGCAACAAGTAGAAGAAAGGCAATGTTTTGAAATTCATTGATGTGATGATTGCACAGCTCTTCTTAATATGACTAAACTATTCAATTGCAGTATCGCTGGTGGAGTACTGGTTACACATCGGGCTATGGTCTGCCATTGTAAACCACAGTCAGTTCTACAGGAGAGAGAGAGGGCTTTCTACTCCTGTAAAATTAGTCTAGGGAGCTACCCTGCCCTGTAGAGTTAAGAGTTGGCATCTGATGAATGTATGGATCATGATGGGAGTTGTATGAGCCCCCAATAAAATGATTCATTAAAAAGGAGGGGGGAAAGAGGAGCTTATCAGGGCTCAAGTAGAAAATATTTGAAAATAAATATGGCAATATGCTTGATACAAATGATGCATTGAGTGTTATGAGCCATAAGAGCCCTGCAATAAAATCATTGAGAAAAAAAAGAGTCAGCATCAACTCCAAGACAGTGAAATTTTAGATATTAAATGTATCATGTAAATCTGAGTTACATGTCAATAAAACTTTAAAACCCATAAAACAAAAAGTAACTGTGTATATGTTTTCTTCAGATATATCTTGAAGTAACAGTTTATCACGAAACCTTGTATTCTAATTCCAGAGTTCCTATTGAAATTCTTGCTTGCTTGAAACAGAGATTTTACATGTTTCTGGCTGCAGATACAATTTGGAATAAAACATTATAAATAGTACATGGAAGCTAGAATAAGAACAGAAGCAAAGTAATAACAAGAAGGAAGGTGAGACTAGGAACATATAAATCATGAAATTATTCAGAATGGAAGTGAAGCCCAAATTAAGATACTTACTCTGAGAAGTTTGTATCATATTGGAAATATTTTTCACACTTTTCTTATAAAGTCCAATTTGAAAGACAAAGCAAAATATGCATTCATTGCTTATAAAAATTGACTGAAAACAAACAAGTTAGTTTGATACTTGGCTTATTGTGATACTGTATTGCATAAATATAGTTCACAGGTTTTATTTATTGCTATTTTGCAAACTGTCTTTTTTACCAGTCACTAACATCTCTTATATGTGTTATTTATCCCATAATACTACTTGCCTGCTCTGTATACCACATACTCGCTAAGTACATTCTGAAATGAATTTTTTTCTTCCCCTGAATTTAAATCTTTCTACTATGCATTCTTTGCAAATTTAGGAATAGAAATACCATGCAAGGAAACTAGCTCTGCGGCTGAGAACTGCAGGTTGTCTGTCACTCACATATAATCTTTAATTGCTTTCTTAGTTCTCCTTGCAAATGTCTAGAATAAATGCCAGATTTCAGTGCTTCATAGAGCGGTTTGTTTCACTGTCAATTAACACGTTATTTTTTTTTTGTAATTCTATAAGTAATCATCCAACACTATTGATTGAGTTTTAGGAACCTTTATAAATGTTGCATTTTAATGATCTTTCTGAAAAGAGACACATAAATAATTGTATTTTCTATATTACTTCACCATTTAGAAAATCACTAGTTCAATTACTTAAGTTTGGACAAGCTGTTTCTTTTTCTGTAATGCTTCCTCTTTATTTAACCATTGATCAATGCCAATGAGCCCTGCTTACTCCAAATCATTAGCTCCAATACAAATGAACTGTAGATAGAGAAAACAACTTTAAAACACTATAACTCAGAAGTTAAACGAATAGGTTATTTACTTTAACAGCCTAGAAGTGTCTGGTGAAAAATATATTGCAGATCACATTATTTGTTAACTGTCCTTGGCATTATTAAACAATTCTCTTTTATTTGTTTTGTTAATAACAGAGATACTGCACCACTAAATTTTGCTTTTAAAAGACAATGCACAATTTTTCACACATTAGAGATCATAATTACTTAGTTATCTTTATGAAAGCTATATTTTTCACTTAATTATAGCTTTAAAGAAGCATTTATCAAACATGTATGCTAATGTACTCAATAAAAGAAACTTCAAAACAATTTCTGGAAAAATGGAATTAAAAAATAATAGAATTTTAGAAATATATGTACATATATGTATAAGTGTGTGTGTTTGTAAAATATTTATGCATCCACATCCACCACTTATCTCATAGTTTATTATACAATGCTGACTTACATGTTATCATGATAGTGAAAACTATAACACCAACATTTGAAGAACCAGTAACAAAAAGCATAGGGAGTTTACAGCAGAGCTTCCAGACTAAAATAGATAAAGAAAAATTACCTGATAATCTACCTACATTATATGCTTATTGAAGGTGATCCATTTATGTTGGAAGGCACTCAAAACAGGACAGGGAAGGGCTGTCTCTTCAAAGTAGATTTGACTTCTTTAAGATTAGAGTAAATTTGGGCACTTCCTTGACTTTGTGGACGAGTTAAGAGGAAAAGAAACAACTGAAAATATTAATTACTAATACGAAATATGGCTCTTGGAAAATATGAAGCTGTAAAAATGCAACATATAAATTTATATAGAATGTATAAATATTGATAAACACTTATAATCTAGGCATTCATTCACCTCACTGCCATCGATGCCTCTGCCTCACAAGAATCCTACCATTGGGCAGAGTAGAACTGTGCCTCTGAGTTTGGGATACTTTAACTCAATGAATGGAGAATAAGTCCTCATCTTTACTCCATGGTCCATGCAACAGGTGATTTTAAATTGCTGGCCTTGCGATGAGCAGCCCATCCTGTGACCACCATGCCACTGGTCTTCACTCTAGGCATTAATGACTTGAAATAGATGGGTTTGGCATCGTGGACCTGATTAGGCCATACAATCAAGTATGTCATGAATGACATATTGAAGAAGAGAGCCATCATATTTATTGTCACAAAGAACATTTCTAGATATATTCTGAAGTACAGTGCTGTCTGTACTAGAAAATAAATTCCACACCAAAATACCCTGGTGGCATGGTGGATTAACTTTTGCGCAGCTAATGACAAAGTCATTGATTCAAACCCACCAGTCTCTCTGAGGGAAATGCATGAGGACTTCTAGGGTAAGATTTACCCTCGGGAACCCTGTCCAGTGTCTCCATGTCAGAATCCGCACGACAGCAGTGAGCAGTGTCAGGGGAGTTAGGTTGAAAGGAAGTGTCATAAAAAATAACAGATAAATTGCTACCGATGAAGAAGAAATGGAAGATTTTAACTGACTTTTGCAGTTTGAAATCAATAAAAGTTACAATTAAGATGCAATAATAAGGGCTGAGTCCCGGTGTCGTAAGTGGTTGAGTGCGGGACTGCAGCCCGCGGGCTTGGTTCAAATCCAGCGGCGGTTCACAGGAGCAGCACTGGGTAGCGCTCACGGCCACCTGAGGCAGTGATGCCAAAAACAAAAAAAAAAAGATGCAATAATAAAATAATAAAACTGTGATTGAAGGAGAAAGTTGAAGAAAAAGAAGGGCTAGTGATTGGAAAATATGGTCTTGTTAAGAGGAACTGTGCCAGATATCACGTGGCTAAAATTAATTTAAATACATGGCCTTGGCATTATAAACAGTATCTATAAACTTAACCTTCGCTACATGGAATACAAAAGATTTATATAGACAGCGTCTTCAGAAAGAGATAAGGATGAAGCTCAAGGTCCTCAGGCAGGAGAAAGCTGGGACTGGCTGAAACAAAGTCCACTGAGTATGCACAGTGCATACTTACACTCACATTGAAAATGAAGAAAATGAAAGCAAATTTCTGAGAGCTAAATAAAATCTTAAGTATACCCCACCTGAATTTAGAAAGCATCTGAAGAATGGATTGACAAATTGAACATCAATGATTGAAAACCAGACAAGGTATGGCAGCATGGGGCACAGACAGCAGGGAAGAGGATGAAGGAACACATCAGACAGTGCATGATATGACAAAATAATGCCATTTTGTAAACTATTAAGGGTTCCTAGGAAGGGGGAGCTGATACCAGGGACCTAAGTGGGGGGAGGATGTTTCGAGAATGATGTTGGCAACAAATGAGCAAATGTGGTCTGCATAAATTGTATGTGTGGGTCATGATAAGAGTTGTATGAGCCCTCAACAAAGTGATTTATTGACTTAAAAAAAAGGAAATAGGAGAAAAACTATATAAATAAGAGACTCACAAACCTGATTTTAGACTAGCTAAAATGAAGTAAATAAATAGTCTGAGATAACTACTATAAAAATACTATAAAAGATAAAATACCAAAGCACCATGTAATCTGAAGAAAAAGAAAAAGCACAGCTTGCAAAGAAATGAAGGAAGAATTCATTAAAGGATTTTTGGGAAGAATGTTAAACAGAAAAGCTGAAGTATCAAAAGAAGATGGAAGATACACCGAGTTGATGTACCCCCACACAACTGGTCACTGTTGAACCATTTAAGAAGACACCATTTATTTAAGAAGCTGCAATAATGAAGGAAGGAGTGTCAGCTTAAGGAGATGACAGAATACCAATGGAAACATTTGAACAAATGACCGCAGCATTGGAGATGGTCATTTGTCTATGACAAGAAAGTTTGAAAATAACTACTTGTCAACAACCTGAATGTGATCCTTTTTTTGTGCTCATTGCAAAGAATGGTGACTGATCAGAATAAGAAAATGATGGGGCAGTATCCCTAAGAGCATATACATGTACATCTTGCTGTAGATAATTTTTAAATGATTACAGAAAGGCATCAAACAGAATCTGTCATAAATTCAATTTGGATTCAGAAAAGAACATAAAACAGGAATTCTTACCTTGGTACAGTGGCAATAATGTAACAAATGAGGTTTACCTGAGGCATGATTATTGCTAATTGAAACTTTTCCCAATACCCACCATGACGACTTGAAATATAGTTGGCACTGGCAATTGTTGACAGCATTCGTGGAGATTGAAAAAAAAAACACAACAACCAAATAAAACAGGAATTCACTGCTGATTCCAAATGGATCCTTGTTGAAAGCAAAGAACACCAGAAGGGTGCTTGCTTATGTTTTACTGATAAAGCAAAAACATTCAACTCGGTGGACTGTACTTATTCATACTAACTATGGATAGAACAATCAAGAATGGAAATTCCTGAACATCTCATTGTGCTCAGGTGAAACATCTACCTAGTCCAGGAAGAAGTCATTTTAACAGAACAAAGGACAACTGCATGGTTTAAAATCAAGAAAGAGGAATTCCAGGGTTATATTGTTTTACAATAAATACCCAGTCTTACTGCTGCACAAATAATTCGAGAACTTATGGTGTAGTCAAGTAGTATAACTTTTGAGCCATAATCTCTTCGATACAGTATTTTAAATCTGGCTTGTTTATGTTGTTAAAATCTCATTTTGGAGGGAGTTTTTCTGTTACAGGTTTAAAGTGGATCATATTTTTGGTCATCACCTTACTAGACGGTTTACCTTACATAACCACTCTTTGTTTTCTTGGATGTATGCACCACTAAAAGACAAAAAATACACCTCTATCAAAGTCATTCTTCAGTGTGAAAGAACCATCTCAGAGGCAGAGATAGAGAATTCCCAGGATGTTAGACATGGAGCACAGTTGAGAACTCTATCTAAAGTGGCAGTCCGAGACCAGAGGCCCCAAAAGCAAGATGACCATTGGGCAGAGCAGAGAATCCAGGTCAAGAGCAGAAGCTAAGGAAAGAAGACCATGAGACAGAATCCAGAGACAGTGCTGAGACTGTGAGACTGTGGGAAATATCAGTGGGCCATGGAGGTAGAGACCAAAAGACCACATGTCTGAGAGGCTGAAAAGCAGGAGCAAGCTTTGGCTGCTGGCTGAAAATAGATGCTACTGAGGATCAATGCATTCGTACTCTCATTGATCCTGACTTGTGAAAACCTGATAGCTTCCTTAATAACTCATGCAATTGTGAGTTTTTTTGTGGGTTCTGTATGGTCATTGCAACATTAGATGGAACTCAGCAGAGAAGTAGAGTACCAAGGGAGGAAGTTTTGATGTCAGAATAGGCAAAGAACGTTATGGAGTACAAGCAAGTCTGACCTTGGCTGCATAGCAGTAGAGAAGTCAGAGAAGGCCTTATATCTACTCCCCTCTGAACAAGTGTGTGTGCATGCGCGTGGCATAGCTCAAATTATATGAAGAAGGAAAGGACTTCATAGAAAGCAAAAAGAACACTGACAGGCTGCAATGCGTAGATCATATAATCTTGTGAAGTACTTATTAAAGAAGACCAAGTTTTCCATATCAAATGCAACTCAGCAAGGGAAACAAACATCCAGTAAACATCCAGTGGACCAGTAAACAATAGAATGATAGAATGATAAGCTTTTTTTCTAAAATATGAGAATGTCAAGTGTTTCAATTTTTTTGATCCAAAATCATCATGCATAGATCAATAGTCAAGAGATCAAGTAACATAATTTTGCATTGGGTAAATCTTGTGTGAACTATGTTTTAGAGTGTCACACACACACACACACACACATGCATATATATTTAAAGAAAAATATCTCTTTCAAGTTTAAGACATGCCTGTAATTCAAGTCATGGTATTTCCATCACCTATTATGTGTATTAAAGTTGAACAATGAATAAGTAAAGCAAAAAAAATTACTCCTTTGAATAAATGTGCTTGCAAGATATTAAACATATCTTGATATTAAACATATCAAAGATATTAAACACTGCCAGAAGAACAAATGCATTTGTCTTGAAAGAAGTATTTCCAAAATGCTCCTTAGAAGTTAGGATAGTGAAAGCTTATTAGTTTCACATCACTTTGGATAGGTTATCAAAAGATGAGTCCTTGGAGAATGATATGCTTGCTCGCGTTGAGAGTCAGTGAAAAAGAGAAAGATTTGTCTTGTGAAGGATAGACACAATCATTGCCACAATGAACCCCAGCAGTCCAGATTGCTCAATACTAGTCAGTGCTTTATTTTATTGTTCCAAGGATCACTGTATCAGAACCAACTAACACCACTGAGCCACAGCAGTAGCAGGTAAACTCAAAGACAGACAATGGCACCATTATATTATATTTAATATTAATAAACCTAAATATATTCAGCACAGTCTAGAGGAACTTCAAACAGTGGGTTAGAATGAAGTATTACAACCTATGCACAAAACCCAAGTTTATGAGAGTGCTCGTGTACTTACAAACCCAGAAACATTGACATAATCAAAACATTCCTTCTTCTTTCCAGAGCATTCTGAACTTTGTCATTGGGTAAAGATTATTCTTTGATAAAAAAAAATTGGTTGGTTATTCTAAAGTCTGTGTATCTCCCTGGTGTTATTATTTCTTGGTTGAAAACTAATCCATGAGATGAGGTCATTTTCAGACATAAAGGGTACCTGACTACAATTAAGTTGGAAAGGGTAGACCTGCCCCTAGGGGTTTCTGAGAGTGAAATGCATTGGCACAGAAATCCTTGATTTCCTCCCACAGATGATCCAGTAGCTTTTAAGTGCTAATCTTGTGATTGTCAACACAATGCATAACCACTGGTGACTCAATATGAGTCACTCAATCCCAAACAAAAATCAAGCTCACTGCCTTTCAGTGAATGCTGACTCAAGCTAACTCACAAAGAGTCCTGTAGGCTTTCCAGACTGTTTACTGGAGCAAAAAGGTCCAATCTTTCACTTGAGGAGCTGAAGGTATTTTGAACCACCCACAATGTGTAAACCACCCAGGACCAGAACTTCAGGAATGCCATCAGGCTCTATGGGATAAGTACCCACGGTGCTCAGTCAGTGTCCACTCACGGCAACCTTCCTGTGTGTTTTCAAGACTGTAACTGTTTTATAGACATAGAAAATATTTTCTCTTGACCTGATTACTAAATTTGATCCTTCCATCTGTTTTGTTTTGAGTTCTGGTTCACGATTCTATCCATTCTACTCTTTAAGAACCCTTGGCACCTTCCAGCTCTAATAATCTCAGGCTCTTTGAGAATCCTTTACCCATCCTTTAGTCCATCGAACTAAGTTTTACCATATATTATATTTCCAATGTACTCTACTCTTGTTTTCTCCAATAACGGAGAGACCAATAAATGCACCTTAGAAGCCTATCCGTCTGTGTTTTAAGTCAATAGTGTCTTTTAATAAGCCTACGTTTAAAATAATGGGATTCAATTGATATCTTTTTTTCCCTCAGAGTAAATTATTTTGGGGGTGGGGGGTGGGGAATCACTGCCCTCCGGTGGGAGTGGGAGATCGAGCCTTGCTCCTGGAGAGCTGCTGCTGGATTTGAACCATCAAGCCAGTGGGCCGCAGTCCCGCACTCAACCACGATGCCCCCAGGGCTCAGCCCGTAAATTTTTTTTATTTTTATTTTTAAGTAAACTTACATTACCAAAGGATCATGAGGCTACCTTTTATACTATATTATAGAGAGCTGTTGCTTTGTCCTTCTCAGATAGGTCTAGATTGAATTGATTTGATTGATCTGTTGTGTGAAATAGATTACAATATTAATTTGCATTTTCTATATAGATATCATGAAAAAGTTCTAATATATAAATTTATTTCTGGCACTTTTGTTTCGTGATTGATTTATCTGTGTCTCTAAAGCAGAACCAAACTGCATTATTTACAATAGGTTTATTAGAACTCATGAAATTCTGAGGAATTTTTTTCTCTAATAGTTTTCATGAAACTCGTATGGTAGTATTTTCATGTATTTTCACTTTCTATGTGTAATACTGTTATACGATATCAATGGCATTTTATGAGGCCCATGTTTATAAATATTTTACTCTTACTTATACTTTTTTATCCTCCATTATTCCTTCTAGCATCTATGAAATTTAACAGACTTAATTTATCTTACACCTACAAAAATTCCAATGCATTCCTTAGTGAAAAAAAAAATCAGAATGTTATCATTGTGCAATTTGAAAATGTTTTAATTTAACCTTGATTTCTCTGCAGAAAATACTGTGTGAACAGGCAGTTTTTTATACCTAAAAAATAGTTTTCCATTGTCTTTCTATTTGTTTGTTTGGGGAGAGAATGTGATTATTTTGATTGTATTTTATCGCCTTTTAATTTTATTTTTCCTTATTAGATACAATGGAGACTGCTAAATAAGTAACTAAATACTCAACACTTCATAATAAATATAGAAACATTATTAGTTACAATCTCTTGAGAGAGACAACTGTTATTTGGGGATTTCAGTGAGTTAAAGGTAATGAGTTAAAGGTAAAATAATTGGTGGTTTTCAATTGACCATGATAATCGATTTTAACTATGCAGTTAACAGAAATCAGGGACTATGTTTTGCTTTTACCTATGAGAATTCCACCACCATCACACCACCATTTCTATAACAGCTTTTGTCTTCTCTTCCGAAGTTTCAACCGCATGCATATTCATACTTTTCACAGTATATGTTATATATTATTAGAGTATTCTTTATTTTTAACCTAGACACTCTATTCTGGTCCAGCTTCCAGTTTTCCAATTCCCCCTTCAACTGCATCTAGTATGCAGTAATAGTGACTGTTGGCCTCTTGGCTTTATAACTTCATTTTTAAATGTTCCATTATTTATATTGTTGCACTCATACTCTTCGTTCCCTACCTTGAAATAAAGAGCATCATGCTGGGCAGTTTAAGAAACCCCACAGAGACTATTGCATGTCGCCCTTTAAGGTCGCGAGAAAGCAGAATCAACTGAATGACAGTGAGTTTCCTCCCACTTCTGTGGTCTAAATTGTCAACTTTAAAAAACAACAACTTTATTAAAACAAATTATTTAAAAATATCTGATCTGAATGGTCCTCTCACTATAACTGTCACATTTATTTTTGGCAGCTTTATTATTTTACACATAAAATGTCTTGTGTCTTCATCAGTCTCACACAGAATAATTTTATATGAAAATATTTGAGCTATAGCATATAATGATAATGTTCTAAAAAGTTTAATAGTATTTTGTTGCTGTTGGTTTGGTAAAGACATTTTCAATCACCAGCCTCAATGAAGAACCAGGTTAAGGTTCTAAAAGCTGGTTTTATTAGCAGGTTTCTATTTCTTCTCTATTCTGACTAGTAAGGAGTCCTGGCTTTTCCATAATAGGTTTCCCGCTCTAAACTTATGTCTCTCTCTTTTTTCTTCTTTTGTGACATCACTTCCCTGGTGGGATTAGAAAGCCCAGCCTTGCTCCTAGAGAGCTGCTGCTGGATTTGAACTGTCAGAGCTCAGCCTAAACTTATGCCTCTTGTAAATCGTTCAAAATATATTTCCAGTTTCTCAGTTACCATTTAATCAAGTGGCAGATTTTTTAGGTTTGTGAAAAATATTATCAGATATCACTCTACCACTTTGCCAATCTCAACTATTTTTTGTATTTCTTGAATAATTAATGTCTTGCTAGTCACAAAAAAATTTGCAACTAAGATGATTTGTATACAAGCTTTCTTTACTGTATTATCTAAAATAAAGCAAGAATACAATTATTTTAGAAGATTTGTATTGAGCTGTCACAGAATTCTAGAGAAAAAAATATAAAACAGTCTACTCTTCATAAATGCAACTATAAAATTGGCAAAAGTTGTCAGACCAATTTTTTCATGAAATTGGACACTCAAACAAGATCTAGATATAATTCTATTTTATTTATTATTTTTAAATCATTTTCATAATGAAATTTTAACAAAACACTATGATTTGTGATGTTTTGAATTTCCCTATTCCAATTGACCTTGTTCCTGATCCAGTTAAATTGAAAATCTATATCCTATGGTTATTGTAGCCATAAAAAATGGAAATGTAGCAGCCCCCCAAATATAACTAGTTGAAGATGTCCAAGAAACCCCATTTTCAGTTAATCCCCACTATTTGAAATGCAAGGCAGCAACCAGGGATTTTATTTGTTCATTTCCATTATAAAGTTTATCATGCATATAGCTTTATTATGAATACAAAAATTATGTAAAAATTGAAGATAGATATATACATATAAGCATGTATGGATTGTAATAAGAAGTATAAGGGCACCCAGTAAAATAAGAGATACATATATATGAGTTGAAATATGAAACTATTAGCATAAAGTATGAAAGTATACCTTTGTGACATTAGATTGAGCCACTCTATCTTAGCTGCAACACCAAAAATGTACAATAGAATAAAACATAATAAATTGGATTTCACCAAGATCAAAGTATTCATGATTCAAAAGCCATTATGAACAATGTGTGAAGTCAATCTTTTTTTAAAATTTTTTATTTAATTTTTTTTGTGAAGTCAATCTTAAAAAGGGAGAAAACACTGAAAAATAACATATCATAAAAGGGAATTATGGTATATCTAAAATATATAAAGAACTCCTACAAAAGATATACTGAGAAAAAGATTTAAGACGTTAAGGACTTTAGATTTTATTTTACAATCAGTGCTCAAGAAATCAAAAATGTCACTTGTAAGCTGGAACTACAAGTAAGGGGATATTTAATCAGGGTTTCCTCCTCCTTTAATAGTCATAGTCTTGGAAATTCACAGGGGTAGTTCAAGTGTATCCTACTGGGTCACTAAGTCACAAACGAATCAATGAGAGGTGAGCTTGGTTTTAGGCTTGATAGGTATTTTGTATGTGGTGAAAGTTGAGGATGCTACTTTGAGGATTAAGGTGCATCTGACTCAAACCATGGTATTTTCAACCTTCTCATTTGCATGTGAAAGTTGAGCATTGATATGATTCTTTCTTCAATAAATGAACATAATTTTTGTTCTAAGCTATGAGAGTGGGGGAGAATGTGAAACACTGAAGAGTGAATACCAATGGATAATTGGTGTATTTAACTTATAATGTTGACAAAGATTATTGAAAGTATTATATACTGTCAAAAGAACAAACAGATCTCCCTTGGAAGAAGTACAGCTAGAATGATCATCACAGGCAGGATGGCGAGATTTCCTCACATATGTGCTGTCAATAGAGACCGGTCCTTGGAGAAGGACATCATGCTTGATAAATCCATAGGGCAGTGGAAGAGATGATGGATTTCAACCAGATGTTCAGCACGGTGGCTGGAAGATTAGGCTGGCACATAAGAATGACCGAGAGGGTGGTGCAGGACCTTTGCACATAGTGTTTCTCTGGGTCGGAGCCTACCTGACAGCACCTAACAGTAATAGATATGCATACGGAAAATAAATAATGAGAAATGGAATAAAAACAATTGGCAGATTTAAATTCCAATGATGGCACAATTCAGAATATACTAGTTATATTGAATATAGAATGGAGTGCTACTTGAACATCCAAATACATCCTTGGGAAATTAAAGTACACAGAATTCTGGAACCAAAGATGACATATTTTTTTTCTCATGAAATTTGGACATGTTACCAGAAGGGATCATTCCTTAAAGAAGCAGAATTTAGTTAAAAAAAAAAAAAGATTCAACACAAAGATGAAGACCTTCAAATGAGATGAACTGGCACTGTAAACGAAGCAATGAATTCAAACATTGTAAAGGTAAGTTGTTCATAAGACGTCCTCTAATCCTGTTGATTCATTCATCTAGTCCATGCTTATCATTTGCTCAGAATACATATTGGATAAGTATAATAAGAAGATACAATGCTGACCTACACATTTCTTGATTTGAAAACTTGCAATATTCCTTTGTTCTGTTCACACAACTGGCTTCTTGATTCGTATGCAGGTTTCACATGAACACAGTTATGCATTCTGGAATTCCTGTTTTTCTCAAAGGTTGTGATCCTCAATGTTTAATGCCTTTGTGTGATCATAAAATGTAAGTAAACATCTTTTGGGTATAATCCTTGTTAAAACAAGATTGATCTGATATCAACAATGATATCCTTCATTGTGCATTATCTTCTGAATCTGGCCTGTCAGTATACTTCTCTAGCCATTGTTGAGTGATTTTCACCAAAAATTACTTACAGATGGAATCAATAATATTGTTTTAAAATTTGCACATTCTACAGTGTCACCCTTCTTTTAAATGGATACAAATGTGTTTCTCTTCCAGTCAGACAGATAGCCGTCTCCCAAAATTTTTGGCATCAACCAGTGAGTTCCTTGAGTGAAACTTTTTAAAAAGCAGTCTATAAATTCCTGGAGCCCTGTGGCTAATGCTTTCAGGTCAACTTGAACTTGTACCTTTGGTACCAGTAAATTTTGACCAAATGCTACCTCTGGTTTGGGTTGAATATTTGCTGGTTTCTTTGATTAGAGTGACTGTTCAGTCTTTCCATCTTTTGTTGTCACCTACATCATGCAACAGTTTGCTCACAGATTTTTAAATACTTTAACTCAAGGCTTGATTTTCTTCTTCAGGTCTTTCTGTTTAAGCATCTTCTTCATTGAGTTTTCTAACGCTAAGTTTTTGCACATTTTTGCACAGTTTACCTTCTCAAGCTGCCCTCTGAAATTTCAGGTTCATCTCTTTCATTTAATTATCTCTTGTGTATGCCTTAGCTATCCTAAAGATGACTAGCAAGAGGCAGTCTCTTCTGACACCCAAAGCACACACCACCCTTTCTTTGCAGTCTTTTCTGTAATCTTTTGTTTTCTTCATAGATGATGTTCTGGATGCCATTCCTCAGCTCCTCCAGCCTTCCATCAATGTACACGGAGTAGAATATATTTTTGAGATATTCTCAAAATGCAGCTTGGATTATCTCAAAAGCATATATCTTTAACTTGTGTGATTATTTTAATTTTCTTTAGTTTCAACCTGATCTTACATAGGAGTAAATAATAGTCTGTCCCACAATCAGACTCTGGTCTCATTTTAGCTGCTCATGTCTCTCCATTGTTGTTCCCTACAGATTTTGTCAATTTGATTTCTGTGTCTTTTATCTGGAGTAGTCTATGTGTATAATCATCTTTTAAATTCTTGAAAAATGTATTTGCAATGAAAAAGTTACTGGTCTTGAAAAATATATTATAGGATGTCCAGCTTCATTTCTTTCACTATATTCTCCACTGTTTCTTTCTCTTTGTTTGCAACAGTTGCATTCCAACTTAATTCCAATGGAATACAAATCAATGCATCTTGGTTACATGTTTGATCAAATTCAGACTGTAGATATTGGTGAAATTCTCCAATGTCTGCACCATCAGCTATAGTGGTTGGTGCATACATTTGAATGATAGTTGCATTGTCTGGATTTCCTTATATGCAAGTAGATATCAGTCTGTCACAACCAGTCTTGCACTATAAGAAATATGTTGAGATTTCATTTCTTACAATGAATTATGTGCTACTTTTCTTGAATTTGTTTGATATAGTAAGCTGTATGACAGACTTTCTTATATAGTAAACCATATGATTGTCTGATTCAAATAGCAAATACCAGTTAAATTCTAATCACTAATGTCTATGATAGGAACCCTAGTGTAGTGGTTATATGGTCACAAGATCAGCAGTTCAAAACCTCCAGGTGCTTCATGAAAGAAAGATGAGATTTTCCACCTCAGTAGAATTGTGATATCACAATACCAATCTGTCCTCTAGAGTTTCCATGAGCCAGAAGCAATGCCATAGCGATGAGTTAATGCTCAATATCACAATCTTTAATTTTTACAGTTTTATTGACCTATAATTCATATACAAGACACTTTAACAGTGTAAACATATGGAAGAGTTGTGCAATCATCACTCCAATCAATTTTAGAACATTTTCTTCTTCTCTATACTCATTATTATCATCTCCTCATTTCTCCTGACTTCCCCTACATAGCCATAAGAAAATACTATCTAGTTATCATCTCTATAGATTTACCTCTCCTGGATCTCATATAGAGAAAAATACAAAAACAGAAAGTAAAAAAGTAAGAACCTAATAATAATAAAAATATTACAGAAAAACTAGACTGAAAATATAACAGAAATAATAAAAACTAGAAAAAATGTAAAATGGGTTCAAAGGAAGAACAAATGAAAATATTTAAAATTTTAACCATACTACATCTGCATTACTACACTTTCTTTTTTTTTTCCTGCATCACTGCCCTGGTGGGAGTAGAAAGCCCAGACTTGCTTCTGGAGAGATGCTGCTGGATTTGAACTGCCAACCCTGTGAACCGCAGTCCTGCACACAACTACTGAGCCACCAGGGCTCATTTTCCAATGCACTCTGGCTGATAGATTATCATCATTTCTGGTCAATAGTCAGAGGGGAGTCCCTAGAGGCTAAATCCATGTCAGTTCCTTGAAAATGGATTTTGAGCTCTCATTGCCATCTGTAATCTTCTGCAGACTGGATGTTCATAATTTAAACTTTAGTACTATGTCCTCCTCTGATGGACTTTATTATTTAGAACCCTGGAATCACACAGGCTGATTCACTTCTTCAATGTGGACTTAGCTGTCATCTCATTGAGATGGCTATTTTCAGACAAGCATATAAGAACCAAGATGCTGTTTTATCAGATAGCTGGCACCATCTGATTTATTTGCCACATTTTTCATAAGACGCTCTCTTAATGAGGTCAGGTATTGAGAAGAGTCATGTCATAATAACAAATTATCCATAGATTAGAACCATGATTAAATATGAGCTCAAATCAATTTATATATCTATGATTTATCCATGTTCATTTTATAGGTATTGTTATTCTCTTATTGGAAAATGTCATAAATCATCCCCCCTGTGAATTTGGTGATTCTATTGAGTATAATCTATGTAGCCAGTGGTATGGAATTTTAAATGCTACTTACAAAGTAAAATATACTGTTTAGGAAAGAAAGCATATAGGGCAGTTTTTAAAATAAAATCCATGGTTGGGTGTTTTGTGCAGATAAAAAACTCAATTGACTGGACACTATGCAGTTTGGGGATGGGGTGGAAATGTCCATAACACTTATTTACAAAGGCAGAACCATGGCTGCTAGAAAAGATATGCCATAAAAATAGCAAAGAAAGAATAAAAACTGAAACTATCTGGTATCCCCAAGCTACCATTCTTTGGATAATCTCAAAACAAGAAATCAGACCAATTTCTAATGAGCTCAAAATCTAAAACCATGTACTAGCAGTCATCTGTGTCTTCTCTTCCTAGGGAATTTCAGTCATGACAACTTTGGATTAAGTTCTGTTTGCTTATTGGGGTTTCCAAGATGAAGAATTGGGTGTGCTCCATGAAGACTTGGGGTATAACATGAAAGGACAGAGCCTAAAATTCTGCCTTCTATTGCGTTCAGCCCGAGTCACCAAAGGCTGATTAGAAACTTGGTCAAATGTTTCGAATGTATGTCAATCGTTGTGATTCCTTACCCTTTTCTCTCCTTTTCTAACAACCTGACCCTAATTCCTTGCTGTCCCAGATATCATTGTTGGTCTTGAGGGGTTCATCTGTCCTGGATTTTGTGTATCAAGTACTCTTATCTGTACCAATGAACAAGATCCTGTTTGGCTGGATTTGTCAGGTAGAAGTGGGGTCATGATAGTGGAGGAGAGGAAGCACTAAAGAACTAGAGGAATGTTGTTAGTTTCATAGATACTATACTACAACATAGCTGGCCAGGCCCTTCCTTGTGACCCTTTTGTAAGTATGTCCAGTTGTCTAAAGATGGACTGTGGGTCCCCATTTCAATCCCCCCTCATTTGCCTTGAAATGGTTGGTTGTTTTGTTTCTTCTGATGCCTGATACCCGATCCCACAGACACCTTGTGATCACAGGAGTTGGAGTGCTTCCTCATGTGGGCTTTGCTGCTTCCCTGCTAGATGGCCGCTGGTTTAAATTCAAGCGTTTAAGACCATAGACACCTTTTCACCTTTACATCCCTCCTATGAATCCCGCTTGATCATATTAATCATTTTATTGATATACTGTTAGATTCTATTGGCCAGAAACTGGTTCAGCAGTTTTGCATCTATGTTCATGAAAGAGGTTGGTCCATAATTTTGTTTTGATGGGAGCTTTACCTGGTGGTAGTGTTAGAGTTATGCTCACTTCATAGGACGGGTTTCAGAGTTTGCTGTCTCTGGCAGAGTCTGTGTAGGATTGGCATTTATCAGTAGTGCTAAAAAGAGCTTTGTAACTTCGCCTCAGCAAGGCCGAGGTAAAGGGACCAAAAGACTGAGAGACCAAGGATGAGAGAGGAGGGCCCTAGCTAATGGCGGAGACCTTGTAACTAAAGAACCTTCGCCTGAGCTTTCTGACCTTGAAGTATAATCTGTTCCTTCCCTAATCACTCCCCAAACCACGAGCACTGTCTGAGTTCTGTGTGACCAGAACAATGAATTATTGAACACGGCAGAGAAATAAAGCTTTGGGAGAAAGAGTGGGTAGTGTAAAAATTGGAAAAGAAGATTGGAGGCCGGTGGAATGTCTGGCAGGTTTATAGGGTTTCTGAGGTTGGGCATACGTATGGGAGCAGAAAGTCTTATCTTTCCTTCTCAATTAGCATTCCACTGTTTTTAAAATAGACAAACCAACCTTGGATAAGTGAACCGTAACAGTTCAAACCCAAGTCCTTAAACTGTATGTATATCATAAGAGAGAAAAATATCATACATAATAACAATAAATCAGAAAATTAATACGAACATATTATCTAATCATAAACCTCCATTCAAGTTTTGCAAATTATCCAACAATTTCCTTTTAGTTAAACATTACATTTTGAATCACACATTGCATTTAGCTGTCATGTCTTTTTCATCTGTTTCAATCTCCTTTAGGATTGATTTTTATTTTAATTGATTTAAAAGTTTTGAAATCATAAAACACTTATCTTGTAGAATTGACTTTGATGCATTTTTTTCTAATTATACTGTGATGAGACATCTTCAACAGAAATGTAACTAAAAAATGTTGTGTTCCCACAACAAATTCTTTCAAGAGAACACATTTTCAATTTGTTCTATTATCAGTAAATTTATTTAATGGTGGATCTCAGGTTTCTTAATTGCAAATGTACCATTTTACCTCTGGAATTAATATATTTTTCAGGAAAGTGTTTGTAGCATGTAATTCTTCTGTCTAATATCATGTTCCAATTTTTAAAATTTACTTATAGGCGCTATGATTTCCTACTTTTAAAATGTTAAAGGATTACATATTTGCTTATTAATTTGGTATCTAATTTGACATATAATTATTAGTAATAATTCCTTTACTGTGTTTTTTTCTTTATTTACTTCTTTTTGATACATGATTGTGTGTGTGAGTTTGACGTCTCATCATCATATTTGAAATATCTCATTAGACTGTGGCATATAGGAAAATTCTAGGATCATCTAAATTTCCCACGTACTTCATTGATATCAGTCATTCTCCATTGAGTACTGGACCATTTTACTAGGAAATGACATTTGGAAGCCACGAGCTAGGTGCTTGATGAGTTAATTAATAATGCGATGTCACATTTTTATGCAATTATATCTGTTGGTGTGCATGTGTGCACATGGGTATTTACATCTACAATTCTAATTGTAATTCACGAAAAGAAAAATAACTGCTTTATCTCTGCATATTTATTATTCAATTTTCTAATAAATGATGTAGTTTCACATACTAGCACTCCGGTATATATGCTAATTGGGGATTCAAATAATTTGCAACCTGCTAATTGCCCTAATGACCATTTTAGATATAAAAATACTATATACCAAAAAGTACTTTATTATTCTATACAGTTACTACTTACGCAAGAACAATAAAATAGGTACACAAAACTAGATTATAAGAATTTAAAAATATTAATGGAAAAGTTAAATGATATCTGACAAAACAATAAAACTTATATTTAAGTTATTTTTATTTTGCTTTTGTTTGGCATCCTCACTTGAAATTTTATTTGCTTTTATCTGGACATCATTGGCTGGGTGATTTCTCCTTGATGATCTTTTCACTGTAAAGGTGGCATAATTTACAGGCAGACTATTTAGATAGCAGGCATGGTGTCTGATATGTTAGAAAGAGTTATCTTCTCTGAATATAGTCTGCCCAGATTTGAAAACATCTTTTCTTCTTCTGCTGAACTTACAGAAATTGTCTTGCTAATCATTTAAGCTTTTTGAACACCCTAAAGAATTACATAATTCATCATAACAGTTTATGGGAATTGGGGCTGAAAGGAAAGCTGAAAGGAAAGACAACATGTCTACCTCTGATTGTGTGGTACTTTTTCTCTTTACATTATAGGTTTCTCTCCTGGCACAACAAAATCAAGGGAATAAAAATGTAGTTTTTCATGAAAAGGTCAATTAATTTCATGAAATGAATAAATAAATATTAAAAGTATATTGCCACCTAATTTTCTACACTTATGGATAAAAGAACCATTACTATAGGCACTTAGAATACACTGTTGTGCAGATGATATTTTAAAAAGAGTAAAGAAAAAAAGGGCAAAGAATGGAATTTGTGGTTTCCACATTGGGCAGCTGCCTAACTGCCCACTTTAAAGGGCACCCTTATTGCAAGGGCAGTTTTAAGAACTCGTTGTCGTCAGAAGTCAACATAAAATTAGGTATAAATTCTACCAAACTAGTGAGAACTAGCTGAGTTGCATCACTAGTAAACACTAATTTGAGTTATCTCTTTAAGTACCCAGTATAAAATAAAGAGAAGGAATCAAGGGAATTATTAAGCTGATGTTTTGGTAAGAAGGATAGTTCTTCCGGCTTATTAGTACACAATGAAGGGCCAGGAATAGAGGAATATAGGTGAGAACATAATCTTACTTTTCACTGAAATAGCTTTTCACATTTTCCACATTTTAAATTGTGCACTTTGAAATATCTTTGGCTTTCCCAAATGTCAAAAAATGCATATCAGTATGTGATCATAGAAATACATAGCAGAAATGCAAATACCAATTATTGCAGATATAATATAGAAAATATTAGCAAGATTTTTGTCCTACCTAAAGCGAGTTAGTTGTGTGCTGGTGAATGTACCAGGACAGCAAAATACTTATCTCTATCATAGACGCACAGATTTTAAAGCCTGTGCGATTGTGATTTTCAGCCAGTCACTTTTTACAAACATTTCTAAACCCTTAGGTATCAAATAACTATTATATCTTAAATGTTGAAACAGAAGTAACAGTAATTCAAAGTCAATATTGTTCATCTCAAAATTTCAAATATTTCTAAGCAGATGTTGTTAAGATTTCTGTGCACTAGAATATGTTCTATCATAAGGAAAAAAAGTATTACAAGAGGGCAGTTGAACTCTTTTCATCATCTACTCTCTGCCAGGGAGGAATTGTCAAGTTTCCATGTGTATGCTGAGTGGCGAATCTCCTCGGTGTCTGGAGCTCCAAATATCCTGATTATGAATTCTAAGCTAGCCAAAGGCACCGCTTGGAATGGCTCTTAATATGTCTATAAGAAGGCACAGTTTGAATAAAACGATCTGCTAAATTTGAGATAAAAATTCTAACTACAAATATGCAATTATAAAACTGGAATAGAGGGTAATGTAGGAAATCCGATATTTTTAATTCTTGGGGGTTTAGGAGAGATGTGAATTCAAAGCTATGTTGGGCACAAACTATACCACAATTTCTAATATTTTTGTCCTCATATAGCTAAAAAAGTGGCTGTATAAATAGAAAAATAACATGTATATCTCGTGAAAATTCTGGTTAAAAAGCATAAAAGCTTTGAGGGAGATCAAGCTGAACAAAGAGGTAAGTATAAAATTCACTTTTATTTTGAATATAAGATTCATTTTCTTTTAAATGTTTCTTACAATGAAATTATACAAACCCTACATTACATAAGTCTACTTAATGTGCAAGAACTCAAAAAATGAAACTTTGTATTAATTCTCTTAACCCAAGATATTCTTTTATCAAGATTATACATTAGTACTTTTTTTTTTCAAACTCACACCCACTCTGTCGATGCCCACTCTTAGCAGCCCTACAGGACTGGCCCGTGAGTTCAGAGACAGTAGATCTTTTGTTTGTTTGTTTGTTTTGTTTTTGGGACATCACTGCCCTCTCTCTGGTGGTGGGAGTAGGAGGCCCAACCTTGCTGTTGTATTTGAACCTGCAACCCAGTGGGTCGCAGTCCCATGCACAACCACTACGCCACTGGGGCTCAGCCCAACATTAGTACACTTTTAATGACTAAGGAGAACCGTACTGTAATAAATGAAGCTAAAACACGTTGCTGATATTAGTTGCCATCCGGTTGGTTCTGACCCATGATCATAACAGAAGGAAATATTGCCTGGTCCTCACAGCCTCACAGTCGAGCCCATTCTTACAGCCAATGGGACAATCCGCTCCTTAGGGACCTGCCTTTTTTTTATGCCCTCTACTTTACCACGCCTCACATCTTTGTTCCAAGACTGGTCTTTCCTTATTATATGCCCAAAGTTTGTAAGATGAAGTCCTGCTATCCTTGCCTTGAAGGAGCAATTTGGCCATACTTCATCCAAAACAGATTGTCTGCTCTTTTGGG